>JAWZYU010001434.1:0-27836 GCA_038380435.1 Ryuthela nishihirai
TAACCTGCGCGGTGCACGCCCAGGCAAACGCCCCGAAACCCGCGTGGCGCACACCCAGGGAAAAGCCCCGAAACTCGCACGGCGCGAGGCACGCCCTGGGAAAAGCCCCAAACCCACGCGAGGCACACCCAGGGAAAAGAACCCACACCCGTGTGACACAAACCCAGTGAAAACCACCAAACCCGCGTGGCCTAGGGAGTGCCCAGGGAAAAGCCCCCAAACCCACGTGGGGCACCTCCAGGGAAAAGCTCCCAAACCCGCGTGACACACCCAGTGAAAAGCCCCCAAACCCGCACGGTCCGGGGCATGCCCAGGGAAAAGCCCCCAAACCCACGCGGGACACACCCAGGGAAAAGCCCTCAAACCCGTGTGGCACACACCCAGTGAAAAGCCCCCAACCCGTGCAGGGCATATCAAGGGAAAAGCCCCAAATCCCACACAGCGCATCCCCAGGGAAATGCCCTAAACCCACGTGGCACAAATCCACGGAAAAGCCCTAAACCCACGTGGCACAAATCCAGGAAAAAGCCCCCAAACCCGCGTGGCACACACCCAGGGAAAAGACCGCGGACCGGGGAACACCCAGGAAAAAGCCCCCAACCCTATGAGGGGCACGCCCAGGGAAAAGCCCCCAACCCTGTGAGGGGTACGCCCAGGGAAAAGCCCCCAACCCCGCATGGCGCACACCAAGGGAAAAGCCCCGAAACCCGTGCAGCCCACGGAAATTCCCCTAAACCTGCGCGGTGCACGCCCAGGCAAACGCCCCGAAACCCGCGTGGCGCACACCCAGGGAAAAGCCCTGAAACTCGCACGGCGCGAGGCACGCCCTGGGAAAAGCCCCAAACCCACGCGAGGCACACCCAGGGAAAAGAACCCACACCCGTGTGACACAAACCCAGTGAAAACCACCAAACCCGCGTGGCCTAGGGCGTGCCCAGGGAAAAGCCCCCAAACCCACGTGGGGCACCTCCAGGGAAAAGCTCCCAAACCCGCGTGACACACCCAGTGAAAAGCCCCCAAACCCGCACGGTCCGGGGCATGCCCAGGGAAAAGCCCCCAAACCCAAGCGGGACACACCCAGGGAAAAGCCCCCAAACCCGTGTGGAACACACCCAGTGAAAAGCCCCCAACCCGTGCAGGGCATATCAAGGGAAAAGCCCCAAATCCCACACAGCGCATCCCCAGGGAAAAGCCCTAAACCCACGTGGCACAAATCCACGGAAAAGCCCCCAAACCCGCGTGGCACACACCCAGGGAAAAGACCGCGGACCCGCGCGGACCGGGGAACACCCAGGGAAAAGCCTCCAACCCTGTGAGGGGCACGCCCTGGGAAAAGCCCCCAACCCTGTGAGGGGCACGCCCAGGGAAAAGCCCCCAACCCCGCATGGCGCACACCCAGGGAAAAGCCCCGAAACCCGTGCAGCCCACGGAAATTCCCCTAAACCTGCGCGGTGCACGCCCAGGCAAACGCCCCGAAACCCGCGTGGCGCACACCCAGGGAAAAGCCCCGAAACTCGCACGGCGCGAGGCACGCCCTGGGAAAAGCCCCAAACCCACGCGAGGCACACCCAGGGAAAAGAACCCACACCCGTGTGACACAAACCCAGTGAAAACCACCAAACCCGCGTGGCCTAGGGAGTGCCCAGGGAAAAGCCCCCAAACCCACGTGGGGCACCTCCAGGGAAAAGCTCCCAAACCCGCGTGACACACCCAGTGAAAAGCCCCCAAACCCGCACGGTCCGGGGCATGCCCAGGGAAAAGCCCCCAAACCCACGCGGGACACACCCAGGGAAAAGCCCCCAAACCCGTGTGGAACACACCCAGTGAAAAGCCCCCAACCCGTGCAGGGCATATCAAGGGAAAAGCCCCAAATCCCACACAGCGCATCCCCAGGGAAAAGCCCTAAACCCACGTGGCACAAATCCACGGAAAAGCCCCCAAACCCGCGTGGCACACACCCAGGGAAAAGACCGCGGACCCGCGCGGACCGGGGAACACCCAGGGAAAAGCCTCCAACCCTGTGAGGGGCACGCCCTGGGAAAAGCCCCCAACCCTGTGAGGGGCACGCCCAGGGAAAAGCCCCCAACCCCGCATGGCGCACACCCAGGGAAAAGCCCCGAAACCCGTGCAGCCCACGGAAATTCCCCTAAACCTGCGCGGTGCACGCCCAGGCAAACGCCCCGAAACCCGCGTGGCGCACACCCAGGGAAAAGCCCCGAAACTCGCACGGCGCGAGGCACGCCCTGGGAAAAGCCCCAAACCCACGCGAGGCACACCCAGGGAAAAGAACCCACACCCGTGTGACACAAACCCAGTGAAAACCACCAAACCCGCGTGGCCTAGGGCGTGCCCAGGGAAAAGCCCCCAAACCCACGTGGGGCACCTCCAGGGAAAAGCTCCCAAACCCGCGTGACACACCCAGTGAAAAGCCCCCAAACCCGCACGGTCCGGGGCATGCCCAGGGAAAAGCCCCCAAACCCACGCGGGACACACCCAGGGAAAAGCCCCCAAACCCGTGTGGAACACACCCAGTGAAAAGCCCCCAACCCGTGCAGGGCATATCAAGGGAAAAGCCCCAAATCCCACACAGCGCATCCCCAGGGAAAAGCCCTAAACCCACGTGGCACAAATCCACGGAAAAGCCCCCAAACCCGCGTGGCACACACCCAGGGAAAAGACCGCGGACCCGCGCGGACCGGGGAACACCCAGGGAAAAGCCTCCAACCCTGTGAGGGGCACGCCCTGGGAAAAGCCCCCAACCCTGTGAGGGGCACGCCCAGGGAAAAGCCCCCAACCCCGCATGGCGCACACCCAGGGAAAAGCCCCGAAACCCGTGCAGCCCACGGAAATTCCCCTAAACCTGCGCGGTGCACGCCCAGGCAAACGCCCCGAAACCCGCGTGGCGCACACCCAGGGAAAAGCCCCGAAACTCGCACGGCGCGAGGCACGCCCTGGGAAAAGCCCCAAACCCACGCGAGGCACACCCAGGGAAAAGAACCCACACCCGTGTGACACAAACCCAGTGAAAACCACCAAACCCGCGTGGCCTAGGGAGTGCCCAGGGAAAAGCCCCCAAACCCACGTGGGGCACCTCCAGGGAAAAGCTCCCAAACCCGCGTGACACACCCAGTGAAAAGCCCCCAAACCCGCACGGTCCGGGGCATGCCCAGGGAAAAGCCCCCAAACCCACGCGGGACACACCCAGGGAAAAGCCCTCAAACCCGTGTGGCACACACCCAGTGAAAAGCCCCCAACCCGTGCAGGGCATATCAAGGGAAAAGCCCCAAATCCCACACAGCGCATCCCCAGGGAAATGCCCTAAACCCACGTGGCACAAATCCACGGAAAAGCCCTAAACCCACGTGGCACAAATCCAGGAAAAAGCCCCCAAACCCGCGTGGCACACACCCAGGGAAAAGACCGCGGACCGGGGAACACCCAGGAAAAAGCCCCCAACCCTATGAGGGGCACGCCCAGGGAAAAGCCCCCAACCCTGTGAGGGGTACGCCCAGGGAAAAGCCCCCAACCCCGCATGGCGCACACCAAGGGAAAAGCCCCGAAACCCGTGCAGCCCACGGAAATTCCCCTAAACCTGCGCGGTGCACGCCCAGGCAAACGCCCCGAAACCCGCGTGGCGCACACCCAGGGAAAAGCCCTGAAACTCGCACGGCGCGAGGCACGCCCTGGGAAAAGCCCCAAACCCACGCGAGGCACACCCAGGGAAAAGAACCCACACCCGTGTGACACAAACCCAGTGAAAACCACCAAACCCGCGTGGCCTAGGGCGTGCCCAGGGAAAAGCCCCCAAACCCACGTGGGGCACCTCCAGGGAAAAGCTCCCAAACCCGCGTGACACACCCAGTGAAAAGCCCCCAAACCCGCACGGTCCGGGGCATGCCCAGGGAAAAGCCCCCAAACCCAAGCGGGACACACCCAGGGAAAAGCCCCCAAACCCGTGTGGAACACACCCAGTGAAAAGCCCCCAACCCGTGCAGGGCATATCAAGGGAAAAGCCCCAAATCCCACACAGCGCATCCCCAGGGAAATGCCCTAAACCCACGTGGCACAAATCCACGGAAAAGCCCTAAACCCACGTGGCACAAATCCAGGAAAAAGCCCCCAAACCCGCGTGGCACACACCCAGGGAAAAGACCGCGGACCGGGGAACACCCAGGAAAAAGCCCCCAACCCTATGAGGGGCACGCCCAGGGAAAAGCCCCCAACCCTGTGAGGGGTACGCCCAGGGAAAAGCCCCCAACCCCGCATGGCGCACACCAAGGGAAAAGCCCCGAAACCCGTGCAGCCCACGGAAATTCCCCTAAACCTGCGCGGTGCACGCCCAGGCAAACGCCCCGAAACCCGCGTGGCGCACACCCAGGGAAAAGCCCTGAAACTCGCACGGCGCGAGGCACGCCCTGGGAAAAGCCCCAAACCCACGCGAGGCACACCCAGGGAAAAGAACCCACACCCGTGTGACACAAACCCAGTGAAAACCACCAAACCCGCGTGGCCTAGGGCGTGCCCAGGGAAAAGCCCCCAAACCCACGTGGGGCACCTCCAGGGAAAAGCTCCCAAACCCGCGTGACACACCCAGTGAAAAGCCCCCAAACCCGCACGGTCCGGGGCATGCCCAGGGAAAAGCCCCCAAACCCAAGCGGGACACACCCAGGGAAAAGCCCCCAAACCCGTGTGGAACACACCCAGTGAAAAGCCCCCAACCCGTGCAGGGCATATCAAGGGAAAAGCCCCAAATCCCACACAGCGCATCCCCAGGGAAATGCCCTAAACCCACGTGGCACAAATCCACGGAAAAGCCCTAAACCCACGTGGCACAAATCCAGGAAAAAGCCCCCAAACCCGCGTGGCACACACCCAGGGAAAAGACCGCGGACCGGGGAACACCCAGGAAAAAGCCCCCAACCCTATGAGGGGCACGCCCAGGGAAAAGCCCCCAACCCTGTGAGGGGTACGCCCAGGGAAAAGCCCCCAACCCCGCATGGCGCACACCAAGGGAAAAGCCCCGAAACCCGTGCAGCCCACGGAAATTCCCCTAAACCTGCGCGGTGCACGCCCAGGCAAACGCCCCGAAACCCGCGTGGCGCACACCCAGGGAAAAGCCCTGAAACTCGCACGGCGCGAGGCACGCCCTGGGAAAAGCCCCAAACCCACGCGAGGCACACCCAGGGAAAAGAACCCACACCCGTGTGACACAAACCCAGTGAAAACCACCAAACCCGCGTGGCCTAGGGCGTGCCCAGGGAAAAGCCCCCAAACCCACGTGGGGCACCTCCAGGGAAAAGCTCCCAAACCCGCGTGACACACCCAGTGAAAAGCCCCCAAACCCGCACGGTCCGGGGCATGCCCAGGGAAAAGCCCCCAAACCCAAGCGGGACACACCCAGGGAAAAGCCCCCAAACCCGTGTGGAACACACCCAGTGAAAAGCCCCCAACCCGTGCAGGGCATATCAAGGGAAAAGCCCCAAATCCCACACAGCGCATCCCCAGGGAAAAGCCCTAAACCCACGTGGCACAAATCCACGGAAAAGCCCCCAAACCCGCGTGGCACACACCCAGGGAAAAGACCGCGGACCCGCGCGGACCGGGGAACACCCAGGGAAAAGCCTCCAACCCTGTGAGGGGCACGCCCTGGGAAAAGCCCCCAACCCTGTGAGGGGCACGCCCAGGGAAAAGCCCCCAACCCCGCATGGCGCACACCCAGGGAAAAGCCCCGAAACCCGTGCAGCCCACGGAAATTCCCCTAAACCTGCGCGGTGCACGCCCAGGCAAACGCCCCGAAACCCGCGTGGCGCACACCCAGGGAAAAGCCCCGAAACTCGCACGGCGCGAGGCACGCCCTGGGAAAAGCCCCAAACCCACGCGAGGCACACCCAGGGAAAAGAACCCACACCCGTGTGACACAAACCCAGTGAAAACCACCAAACCCGCGTGGCCTAGGGAGTGCCCAGGGAAAAGCCCCCAAACCCACGTGGGGCACCTCCAGGGAAAAGCTCCCAAACCCGCGTGACACACCCAGTGAAAAGCCCCCAAACCCGCACGGTCCGGGGCATGCCCAGGGAAAAGCCCCCAAACCCACGCGGGACACACCCAGGGAAAAGCCCTCAAACCCGTGTGGCACACACCCAGTGAAAAGCCCCCAACCCGTGCAGGGCATATCAAGGGAAAAGCCCCAAATCCCACACAGCGCATCCCCAGGGAAATGCCCTAAACCCACGTGGCACAAATCCACGGAAAAGCCCTAAACCCACGTGGCACAAATCCAGGAAAAAGCCCCCAAACCCGCGTGGCACACACCCAGGGAAAAGACCGCGGACCGGGGAACACCCAGGAAAAAGCCCCCAACCCTATGAGGGGCACGCCCAGGGAAAAGCCCCCAACCCTGTGAGGGGTACGCCCAGGGAAAAGCCCCCAACCCCGCATGGCGCACACCAAGGGAAAAGCCCCGAAACCCGTGCAGCCCACGGAAATTCCCCTAAACCTGCGCGGTGCACGCCCAGGCAAACGCCCCGAAACCCGCGTGGCGCACACCCAGGGAAAAGCCCCGAAACTCGCACGGCGCGAGGCACGCCCTGGGAAAAGCCCCAAACCCACGCGAGGCACACCCAGGGAAAAGAACCCACACCCGTGTGACACAAACCCAGTGAAAACCACCAAACCCACGTGGCCTAGGGCGTGCCGAGGGAAAAGCCCCCAAACCCACGTGGGGCACCTCCAGGGAAAAGCTCCCAAACCCGCGTGACACACCCAGTGAAAAGCCCCCAAACCCGCACGGTCCGGGGCATGCCCAGGGAAAAGCCCCCAAACCCACGCGGGACACACCCAGGGAAAAGCCCCCAAACCCGTGTGGAACACACCCAGTGAAAAGCCCCCAACCCGTGCAGGGCATATCAAGGGAAAAGCCCCAAATCCCACACAGCGCATCCCCAGGGAAAAGCCCTAAACCCACGTGGCACAAATCCACGGAAAAGCCCCCAAACCCGCGTGGCACACACCCAGGGAAAAGACCGCGGACCCGCGCGGACCGGGGAACACCCAGGGAAAAGCCTCCAACCCTGTGAGGGGCACGCCCTGGGAAAAGCCCCCAACCCTGTGAGGGGCACGCCCAGGGAAAAGCCCCCAACCCCGCATGGCGCACACCCAGGGAAAAGCCCCGAAACCCGTGCAGCCCACGGAAATTCCCCTAAACCTGCGCGGTGCACGCCCAGGCAAACGCCCCGAAACCCGCGTGGCGCACACCCAGGGAAAAGCCCCGAAACTCGCACGGCGCGAGGCACGCCCTGGGAAAAGCCCCAAACCCACGCGAGGCACACCCAGGGAAAAGAACCCACACCCGTGTGACACAAACCCAGTGAAAACCACCAAACCCGCGTGGCCTAGGGAGTGCCCAGGGAAAAGCCCCCAAACCCACGTGGGGCACCTCCAGGGAAAAGCTCCCAAACCCGCGTGACACACCCAGTGAAAAGCCCCCAAACCCGCACGGTCCGGGGCATGCCCAGGGAAAAGCCCCCAAACCCACGCGGGACACACCCAGGGAAAAGCCCTCAAACCCGTGTGGCACACACCCAGTGAAAAGCCCCCAACCCGTGCAGGGCATATCAAGGGAAAAGCCCCAAATCCCACACAGCGCATCCCCAGGGAAATGCCCTAAACCCACGTGGCACAAATCCACGGAAAAGCCCTAAACCCACGTGGCACAAATCCAGGAAAAAGCCCCCAAACCCGCGTGGCACACACCCAGGGAAAAGACCGCGGACCGGGGAACACCCAGGAAAAAGCCCCCAACCCTATGAGGGGCACGCCCAGGGAAAAGCCCCCAACCCTGTGAGGGGTACGCCCAGGGAAAAGCCCCCAACCCCGCATGGCGCACACCAAGGGAAAAGCCCCGAAACCCGTGCAGCCCACGGAAATTCCCCTAAACCTGCGCGGTGCACGCCCAGGCAAACGCCCCGAAACCCGCGTGGCGCACACCCAGGGAAAAGCCCTGAAACTCGCACGGCGCGAGGCACGCCCTGGGAAAAGCCCCAAACCCACGCGAGGCACACCCAGGGAAAAGAACCCACACCCGTGTGACACAAACCCAGTGAAAACCACCAAACCCGCGTGGCCTAGGGCGTGCCCAGGGAAAAGCCCCCAAACCCACGTGGGGCACCTCCAGGGAAAAGCTCCCAAACCCGCGTGACACACCCAGTGAAAAGCCCCCAAACCCGCACGGTCCGGGGCATGCCCAGGGAAAAGCCCCCAAACCCAAGCGGGACACACCCAGGGAAAAGCCCCCAAACCCGTGTGGAACACACCCAGTGAAAAGCCCCCAACCCGTGCAGGGCATATCAAGGGAAAAGCCCCAAATCCCACACAGCGCATCCCCAGGGAAAAGCCCTAAACCCACGTGGCACAAATCCACGGAAAAGCCCCCAAACCCGCGTGGCACACACCCAGGGAAAAGACCGCGGACCCGCGCGGACCGGGGAACACCCAGGGAAAAGCCTCCAACCCTGTGAGGGGCACGCCCTGGGAAAAGCCCCCAACCCTGTGAGGGGCACGCCCAGGGAAAAGCCCCCAACCCCGCATGGCGCACACCCAGGGAAAAGCCCCGAAACCCGTGCAGCCCACGGAAATTCCCCTAAACCTGCGCGGTGCACGCCCAGGCAAACGCCCCGAAACCCGCGTGGCGCACACCCAGGGAAAAGCCCCGAAACTCGCACGGCGCGAGGCACGCCCTGGGAAAAGCCCCAAACCCACGCGAGGCACACCCAGGGAAAAGAACCCACACCCGTGTGACACAAACCCAGTGAAAACCACCAAACCCGCGTGGCCTAGGGAGTGCCCAGGGAAAAGCCCCCAAACCCACGTGGGGCACCTCCAGGGAAAAGCTCCCAAACCCGCGTGACACACCCAGTGAAAAGCCCCCAAACCCGCACGGTCCGGGGCATGCCCAGGGAAAAGCCCCCAAACCCACGCGGGACACACCCAGGGAAAAGCCCTCAAACCCGTGTGGCACACACCCAGTGAAAAGCCCCCAACCCGTGCAGGGCATATCAAGGGAAAAGCCCCAAATCCCACACAGCGCATCCCCAGGGAAATGCCCTAAACCCACGTGGCACAAATCCACGGAAAAGCCCTAAACCCACGTGGCACAAATCCAGGAAAAAGCCCCCAAACCCGCGTGGCACACACCCAGGGAAAAGACCGCGGACCGGGGAACACCCAGGAAAAAGCCCCCAACCCTATGAGGGGCACGCCCAGGGAAAAGCCCCCAACCCTGTGAGGGGTACGCCCAGGGAAAAGCCCCCAACCCCGCATGGCGCACACCAAGGGAAAAGCCCCGAAACCCGTGCAGCCCACGGAAATTCCCCTAAACCTGCGCGGTGCACGCCCAGGCAAACGCCCCGAAACCCGCGTGGCGCACACCCAGGGAAAAGCCCTGAAACTCGCACGGCGCGAGGCACGCCCTGGGAAAAGCCCCAAACCCACGCGAGGCACACCCAGGGAAAAGAACCCACACCCGTGTGACACAAACCCAGTGAAAACCACCAAACCCGCGTGGCCTAGGGCGTGCCCAGGGAAAAGCCCCCAAACCCACGTGGGGCACCTCCAGGGAAAAGCTCCCAAACCCGCGTGACACACCCAGTGAAAAGCCCCCAAACCCGCACGGTCCGGGGCATGCCCAGGGAAAAGCCCCCAAACCCAAGCGGGACACACCCAGGGAAAAGCCCCCAAACCCGTGTGGAACACACCCAGTGAAAAGCCCCCAACCCGTGCAGGGCATATCAAGGGAAAAGCCCCAAATCCCACACAGCGCATCCCCAGGGAAAAGCCCTAAACCCACGTGGCACAAATCCACGGAAAAGCCCCCAAACCCGCGTGGCACACACCCAGGGAAAAGACCGCGGACCCGCGCGGACCGGGGAACACCCAGGGAAAAGCCTCCAACCCTGTGAGGGGCACGCCCTGGGAAAAGCCCCCAACCCTGTGAGGGGCACGCCCAGGGAAAAGCCCCCAACCCCGCATGGCGCACACCCAGGGAAAAGCCCCGAAACCCGTGCAGCCCACGGAAATTCCCCTAAACCTGCGCGGTGCACGCCCAGGCAAACGCCCCGAAACCCGCGTGGCGCACACCCAGGGAAAAGCCCCGAAACTCGCACGGCGCGAGGCACGCCCTGGGAAAAGCCCCAAACCCACGCGAGGCACACCCAGGGAAAAGAACCCACACCCGTGTGACACAAACCCAGTGAAAACCACCAAACCCGCGTGGCCTAGGGAGTGCCCAGGGAAAAGCCCCCAAACCCACGTGGGGCACCTCCAGGGAAAAGCTCCCAAACCCGCGTGACACACCCAGTGAAAAGCCCCCAAACCCGCACGGTCCGGGGCATGCCCAGGGAAAAGCCCCCAAACCCAAGCGGGACACACCCAGGGAAAAGCCCCCAAACCCGTGTGGAACACACCCAGTGAAAAGCCCCCAACCCGTGCAGGGCATATCAAGGGAAAAGCCCCAAATCCCACACAGCGCATCCCCAGGGAAAAGCCCTAAACCCACGTGGCACAAATCCACGGAAAAGCCCCCAAACCCGCGTGGCACACACCCAGGGAAAAGACCGCGGACCCGCGCGGACCGGGGAACACCCAGGGAAAAGCCTCCAACCCTGTGAGGGGCACGCCCAGGGAAAAGCCCCCAACCCTGTAAGGGGCACGCCCAGGGAAAAGCCCCCAACCCCGCATGGCGCACACCCAGGGAAAAGCCCCGAAACCCGTGCAGCCCACGAAAATTCCCCTAAACCTGCACGGTGCAGGCCCAGGCAAATGCCCCGAAACCCGCGTGGCGCACACCCAGGGAAAAGCCCTGAAACTCGCACGGCGCGAGGCACGCCCTGGGAAAAGCCCCAAACCCACGCGAGGCACACCCAGGGAAAAGAACCCACACCCGTGTGACACAAACCCAGTGAAAACCACCAAACCCGCGTGGCCTAGGGCGTGCCCAGGGAAAAGCCCCCAAACCCACGTGGGGCACCTCCAGGGAAAAGCTCCCAAACCCGCGTGACACACCCAGTGAAAAGCCCCCAAACCCGCACGGTCCGGGGCATGCCCAGGGAAAAGCCCCCAAACCCACGCGGGACACACCCAGGGAAAAGCCCCCAAACCCGTGTGGAACACACCCAGTGAAAAGCCCCCAACCCGTGCAGGGCATATCAAGGGAAAAGCCCCAAATCCCACACAGCGCATCCCCAGGGAAAAGCCCTAAACCCACGTGGCACAAATCCACGGAAAAGCCCCCAAACCCGCGTGGCACACACCCAGGGAAAAGACCGCGGACCCGCGCGGACCGGGGAACACCCAGGGAAAAGCCTCCAACCCTGTGAGGGGCACGCCCTGGGAAAAGCCCCCAACCCTGTGAGGGGCACGCCCAGGGAAAAGCCCCCAACCCCGCATGGCGCACACCCAGGGAAAAGCCCCGAAACCCGTGCAGCCCACGGAAATTCCCCTAAACCTGCGCGGTGCACGCCCAGGCAAACGCCCCGAAACCCGCGTGGCGCACACCCAGGGAAAAGCCCCGAAACTCGCACGGCGCGAGGCACGCCCTGGGAAAAGCCCCAAACCCACGCGAGGCACACCCAGGGAAAAGAACCCACACCCGTGTGACACAAACCCAGTGAAAACCACCAAACCCGCGTGGCCTAGGGAGTGCCCAGGGAAAAGCCCCCAAACCCACGTGGGGCACCTCCAGGGAAAAGCTCCCAAACCCGCGTGACACACCCAGTGAAAAGCCCCCAAACCCGCACGGTCCGGGGCATGCCCAGGGAAAAGCCCCCAAACCCACGCGGGACACACCCAGGGAAAAGCCCTCAAACCCGTGTGGCACACACCCAGTGAAAAGCCCCCAACCCGTGCAGGGCATATCAAGGGAAAAGCCCCAAATCCCACACAGCGCATCCCCAGGGAAATGCCCTAAACCCACGTGGCACAAATCCACGGAAAAGCCCTAAACCCACGTGGCACAAATCCAGGAAAAAGCCCCCAAACCCGCGTGGCACACACCCAGGGAAAAGACCGCGGACCGGGGAACACCCAGGAAAAAGCCCCCAACCCTATGAGGGGCACGCCCAGGGAAAAGCCCCCAACCCTGTGAGGGGTACGCCCAGGGAAAAGCCCCCAACCCCGCATGGCGCACACCAAGGGAAAAGCCCCGAAACCCGTGCAGCCCACGGAAATTCCCCTAAACCTGCGCGGTGCACGCCCAGGCAAACGCCCCGAAACCCGCGTGGCGCACACCCAGGGAAAAGCCCTGAAACTCGCACGGCGCGAGGCACGCCCTGGGAAAAGCCCCAAACCCACGCGAGGCACACCCAGGGAAAAGAACCCACACCCGTGTGACACAAACCCAGTGAAAACCACCAAACCCGCGTGGCCTAGGGCGTGCCCAGGGAAAAGCCCCCAAACCCACGTGGGGCACCTCCAGGGAAAAGCTCCCAAACCCGCGTGACACACCCAGTGAAAAGCCCCCAAACCCGCACGGTCCGGGGCATGCCCAGGGAAAAGCCCCCAAACCCAAGCGGGACACACCCAGGGAAAAGCCCCCAAACCCGTGTGGAACACACCCAGTGAAAAGCCCCCAACCCGTGCAGGGCATATCAAGGGAAAAGCCCCAAATCCCACACAGCGCATCCCCAGGGAAATGCCCTAAACCCACGTGGCACAAATCCACGGAAAAGCCCTAAACCCACGTGGCACAAATCCAGGAAAAAGCCCCCAAACCCGCGTGGCACACACCCAGGGAAAAGACCGCGGACCGGGGAACACCCAGGAAAAAGCCCCCAACCCTATGAGGGGCACGCCCAGGGAAAAGCCCCCAACCCTGTGAGGGGTACGCCCAGGGAAAAGCCCCCAACCCCGCATGGCGCACACCAAGGGAAAAGCCCCGAAACCCGTGCAGCCCACGGAAATTCCCCTAAACCTGCGCGGTGCACGCCCAGGCAAACGCCCCGAAACCCGCGTGGCGCACACCCAGGGAAAAGCCCTGAAACTCGCACGGCGCGAGGCACGCCCTGGGAAAAGCCCCAAACCCACGCGAGGCACACCCAGGGAAAAGAACCCACACCCGTGTGACACAAACCCAGTGAAAACCACCAAACCCGCGTGGCCTAGGGCGTGCCCAGGGAAAAGCCCCCAAACCCACGTGGGGCACCTCCAGGGAAAAGCTCCCAAACCCGCGTGACACACCCAGTGAAAAGCCCCCAAACCCGCACGGTCCGGGGCATGCCCAGGGAAAAGCCCCCAAACCCAAGCGGGACACACCCAGGGAAAAGCCCCCAAACCCGTGTGGAACACACCCAGTGAAAAGCCCCCAACCCGTGCAGGGCATATCAAGGGAAAAGCCCCAAATCCCACACAGCGCATCCCCAGGGAAAAGCCCTAAACCCACGTGGCACAAATCCACGGAAAAGCCCCCAAACCCGCGTGGCACACACCCAGGGAAAAGACCGCGGACCCGCGCGGACCGGGGAACACCCAGGGAAAAGCCTCCAACCCTGTGAGGGGCACGCCCTGGGAAAAGCCCCCAACCCTGTGAGGGGCACGCCCAGGGAAAAGCCCCCAACCCCGCATGGCGCACACCCAGGGAAAAGCCCCGAAACCCGTGCAGCCCACGGAAATTCCCCTAAACCTGCGCGGTGCACGCCCAGGCAAACGCCCCGAAACCCGCGTGGCGCACACCCAGGGAAAAGCCCCGAAACTCGCACGGCGCGAGGCACGCCCTGGGAAAAGCCCCAAACCCACGCGAGGCACACCCAGGGAAAAGAACCCACACCCGTGTGACACAAACCCAGTGAAAACCACCAAACCCGCGTGGCCTAGGGAGTGCCCAGGGAAAAGCCCCCAAACCCACGTGGGGCACCTCCAGGGAAAAGCTCCCAAACCCGCGTGACACACCCAGTGAAAAGCCCCCAAACCCGCACGGTCCGGGGCATGCCCAGGGAAAAGCCCCCAAACCCAAGCGGGACACACCCAGGGAAAAGCCCCCAAACCCGTGTGGAACACACCCAGTGAAAAGCCCCCAACCCGTGCAGGGCATATCAAGGGAAAAGCCCCAAATCCCACACAGCGCATCCCCAGGGAAAAGCCCTAAACCCACGTGGCACAAATCCACGGAAAAGCCCCCAAACCCGCGTGGCACACACCCAGGGAAAAGACCGCGGACCCGCGCGGACCGGGGAACACCCAGGGAAAAGCCTCCAACCCTGTGAGGGGCACGCCCTGGGAAAAGCCCCCAACCCTGTGAGGGGCACGCCCAGGGAAAAGCCCCCAACCCCGCATGGCGCACACCCAGGGAAAAGCCCCGAAACCCGTGCAGCCCACGGAAATTCCCCTAAACCTGCGCGGTGCACGCCCAGGCAAACGCCCCGAAACCCGCGTGGCGCACACCCAGGGAAAAGCCCCGAAACTCGCACGGCGCGAGGCACGCCCTGGGAAAAGCCCCAAACCCACGCGAGGCACACCCAGGGAAAAGAACCCACACCCGTGTGACACAAACCCAGTGAAAACCACCAAACCCACGTGGCCTAGGGAGTGCCCAGGGAAAAGCCCCCAAACCCACGTGGGGCACCTCCAGGGAAAAGCTCCCAAACCCGCGTGACACACCCAGTGAAAAGCCCCCAAACCCGCACGGTCCGGGGCATGCCCAGGGAAAAGCCCCCAAACCCACGCGGGACACACCCAGGGAAAAGCCCCCAAACCCGTGTGGAACACACCCAGTGAAAAGCCCCCAACCCGTGCAGGGCATATCAAGGGAAAAGCCCCAAATCCCACACAGCGCATCCCCAGGGAAAAGCCCTAAACCCACGTGGCACAAATCCACGGAAAAGCCCCCAAACCCGCGTGGCACACACCCAGGGAAAAGACCGCGGACCCGCGCGGACCGGGGAACACCCAGGGAAAAGCCTCCAACCCTGTGAGGGGCACGCCCTGGGAAAAGCCCCCAACCCTGTGAGGGGCACGCCCAGGGAAAAGCCCCCAACCCCGCATGGCGCACACCCAGGGAAAAGCCCCGAAACCCGTGCAGCCCACGGAAATTCCCCTAAACCTGCGCGGTGCACGCCCAGGCAAACGCCCCGAAACCCGCGTGGCGCACACCCAGGGAAAAGCCCCGAAACTCGCACGGCGCGAGGCACGCCCTGGGAAAAGCCCCAAACCCACGCGAGGCACACCCAGGGAAAAGAACCCACACCCGTGTGACACAAACCCAGTGAAAACCACCAAACCCGCGTGGCCTAGGGAGTGCCCAGGGAAAAGCCCCCAAACCCACGTGGGGCACCTCCAGGGAAAAGCTCCCAAACCCGCGTGACACACCCAGTGAAAAGCCCCCAAACCCGCACGGTCCGGGGCATGCCCAGGGAAAAGCCCCCAAACCCACGCGGGACACACCCAGGGAAAAGCCCTCAAACCCGTGTGGCACACACCCAGTGAAAAGCCCCCAACCCGTGCAGGGCATATCAAGGGAAAAGCCCCAAATCCCACACAGCGCATCCCCAGGGAAATGCCCTAAACCCACGTGGCACAAATCCACGGAAAAGCCCTAAACCCACGTGGCACAAATCCAGGAAAAAGCCCCCAAACCCGCGTGGCACACACCCAGGGAAAAGACCGCGGACCGGGGAACACCCAGGAAAAAGCCCCCAACCCTATGAGGGGCACGCCCAGGGAAAAGCCCCCAACCCTGTGAGGGGTACGCCCAGGGAAAAGCCCCCAACCCCGCATGGCGCACACCAAGGGAAAAGCCCCGAAACCCGTGCAGCCCACGGAAATTCCCCTAAACCTGCGCGGTGCACGCCCAGGCAAACGCCCCGAAACCCGCGTGGCGCACACCCAGGGAAAAGCCCTGAAACTCGCACGGCGCGAGGCACGCCCTGGGAAAAGCCCCAAACCCACGCGAGGCACACCCAGGGAAAAGAACCCACACCCGTGTGACACAAACCCAGTGAAAACCACCAAACCCGCGTGGCCTAGGGCGTGCCCAGGGAAAAGCCCCCAAACCCACGTGGGGCACCTCCAGGGAAAAGCTCCCAAACCCGCGTGACACACCCAGTGAAAAGCCCCCAAACCCGCACGGTCCGGGGCATGCCCAGGGAAAAGCCCCCAAACCCAAGCGGGACACACCCAGGGAAAAGCCCCCAAACCCGTGTGGAACACACCCAGTGAAAAGCCCCCAACCCGTGCAGGGCATATCAAGGGAAAAGCCCCAAATCCCACACAGCGCATCCCCAGGGAAAAGCCCTAAACCCACGTGGCACAAATCCACGGAAAAGCCCCCAAACCCGCGTGGCACACACCCAGGGAAAAGACCGCGGACCCGCGCGGACCGGGGAACACCCAGGGAAAAGCCTCCAACCCTGTGAGGGGCACGCCCTGGGAAAAGCCCCCAACCCTGTGAGGGGCACGCCCAGGGAAAAGCCCCCAACCCCGCATGGCGCACACCCAGGGAAAAGCCCCGAAACCCGTGCAGCCCACGGAAATTCCCCTAAACCTGCGCGGTGCACGCCCAGGCAAACGCCCCGAAACCCGCGTGGCGCACACCCAGGGAAAAGCCCCGAAACTCGCACGGCGCGAGGCACGCCCTGGGAAAAGCCCCAAACCCACGCGAGGCACACCCAGGGAAAAGAACCCACACCCGTGTGACACAAACCCAGTGAAAACCACCAAACCCGCGTGGCCTAGGGAGTGCCCAGGGAAAAGCCCCCAAACCCACGTGGGGCACCTCCAGGGAAAAGCTCCCAAACCCGCGTGACACACCCAGTGAAAAGCCCCCAAACCCGCACGGTCCGGGGCATGCCCAGGGAAAAGCCCCCAAACCCACGCGGGACACACCCAGGGAAAAGCCCCCAAACCCGTGTGGAACACACCCAGTGAAAAGCCCCCAACCCGTGCAGGGCATATCAAGGGAAAAGCCCCAAATCCCACACAGCGCATCCCCAGGGAAAAGCCCTAAACCCACGTGGCACAAATCCACGGAAAAGCCCCCAAACCCGCGTGGCACACACCCAGGGAAAAGACCGCGGACCCGCGCGGACCGGGGAACACCCAGGGAAAAGCCTCCAACCCTGTGAGGGGCACGCCCTGGGAAAAGCCCCCAACCCTGTGAGGGGCACGCCCAGGGAAAAGCCCCCAACCCCGCATGGCGCACACCCAGGGAAAAGCCCCGAAACCCGTGCAGCCCACGGAAATTCCCCTAAACCTGCGCGGTGCACGCCCAGGCAAACGCCCCGAAACCCGCGTGGCGCACACCCAGGGAAAAGCCCCGAAACTCGCACGGCGCGAGGCACGCCCTGGGAAAAGCCCCAAACCCACGCGAGGCACACCCAGGGAAAAGAACCCACACCCGTGTGACACAAACCCAGTGAAAACCACCAAACCCGCGTGGCCTAGGGAGTGCCCAGGGAAAAGCCCCCAAACCCACGTGGGGCACCTCCAGGGAAAAGCTCCCAAACCCGCGTGACACACCCAGTGAAAAGCCCCCAAACCCGCACGGTCCGGGGCATGCCCAGGGAAAAGCCCCCAAACCCAAGCGGGACACACCCAGGGAAAAGCCCCCAAACCCGTGTGGAACACACCCAGTGAAAAGCCCCCAACCCGTGCAGGGCATATCAAGGGAAAAGCCCCAAATCCCACACAGCGCATCCCCAGGGAAAAGCCCTAAACCCACGTGGCACAAATCCACGGAAAAGCCCCCAAACCCGCGTGGCACACACCCAGGGAAAAGACCGCGGACCCGCGCGGACCGGGGAACACCCAGGGAAAAGCCTCCAACCCTGTGAGGGGCACGCCCAGGGAAAAGCCCCCAACCCTGTAAGGGGCACGCCCAGGGAAAAGCCCCCAACCCCGCATGGCGCACACCCAGGGAAAAGCCCCGAAACCCGTGCAGCCCACGAAAATTCCCCTAAACCTGCACGGTGCAGGCCCAGGCAAATGCCCCGAAACCCGCGTGGCGCACACCCAGGGAAAAGCCCTGAAACTCGCACGGCGCGAGGCACGCCCTGGGAAAAGCCCCAAACCCACGCGAGGCACACCCAGGGAAAAGAACCCACACCCGTGTGACACAAACCCAGTGAAAACCACCAAACCCGCGTGGCCTAGGGCGTGCCCAGGGAAAAGCCCCCAAACCCACGTGGGGCACCTCCAGGGAAAAGCTCCCAAACCCGCGTGACACACCCAGTGAAAAGCCCCCAAACCCGCACGGTCCGGGGCATGCCCAGGGAAAAGCCCCCAAACCCAAGCGGGACACACCCAGGGAAAAGCCCCCAAACCCGTGTGGAACACACCCAGTGAAAAGCCCCCAACCCGTGCAGGGCATATCAAGGGAAAAGCCCCAAATCCCACACAGCGCATCCCCAGGGAAAAGCCCTAAACCCACGTGGCACAAATCCACGGAAAAGCCCCCAAACCCGCGTGGCACACACCCAGGGAAAAGACCGCGGACCCGCGCGGACCGGGGAACACCCAGGGAAAAGCCTCCAACCCTGTGAGGGGCACGCCCTGGGAAAAGCCCCCAACCCTGTGAGGGGCACGCCCAGGGAAAAGCCCCCAACCCCGCATGGCGCACACCCAGGGAAAAGCCCCGAAACCCGTGCAGCCCACGGAAATTCCCCTAAACCTGCGCGGTGCACGCCCAGGCAAACGCCCCGAAACCCGCGTGGCGCACACCCAGGGAAAAGCCCCGAAACTCGCACGGCGCGAGGCACGCCCTGGGAAAAGCCCCAAACCCACGCGAGGCACACCCAGGGAAAAGAACCCACACCCGTGTGACACAA
Organism: Ryuthela nishihirai; assembly: GCA_038380435.1. Taxonomy (NCBI): domain Eukaryota; kingdom Metazoa; phylum Arthropoda; class Arachnida; order Araneae; family Heptathelidae; genus Ryuthela; species Ryuthela nishihirai. The sequence goes on from JAWZYU010001434.1 coordinate 18,810, forward strand.
ACCCAGTGAAAACCACCAAACCCGCGTGGCCTAGGGAGTGCCCAGGGAAAAGCCCCCAAACCCACGTGGGGCACCTCCAGGGAAAAGCTCCCAAACCCGCGTGACACACCCAGTGAAAAGCCCCCAAACCCGCACGGTCCGGGGCATGCCCAGGGAAAAGCCCCCAAACCCACGCGGGACACACCCAGGGAAAAGCCCTCAAACCCGTGTGGCACACACCCAGTGAAAAGCCCCCAACCCGTGCAGGGCATATCAAGGGAAAAGCCCCAAATCCCACACAGCGCATCCCCAGGGAAATGCCCTAAACCCACGTGGCACAAATCCACGGAAAAGCCCTAAACCCACGTGGCACAAATCCAGGAAAAAGCCCCCAAACCCGCGTGGCACACACCCAGGGAAAAGACCGCGGACCGGGGAACACCCAGGAAAAAGCCCCCAACCCTATGAGGGGCACGCCCAGGGAAAAGCCCCCAACCCTGTGAGGGGTACGCCCAGGGAAAAGCCCCCAACCCCGCATGGCGCACACCAAGGGAAAAGCCCCGAAACCCGTGCAGCCCACGGAAATTCCCCTAAACCTGCGCGGTGCACGCCCAGGCAAACGCCCCGAAACCCGCGTGGCGCACACCCAGGGAAAAGCCCTGAAACTCGCACGGCGCGAGGCACGCCCTGGGAAAAGCCCCAAACCCACGCGAGGCACACCCAGGGAAAAGAACCCACACCCGTGTGACACAAACCCAGTGAAAACCACCAAACCCGCGTGGCCTAGGGCGTGCCCAGGGAAAAGCCCCCAAACCCACGTGGGGCACCTCCAGGGAAAAGCTCCCAAACCCGCGTGACACACCCAGTGAAAAGCCCCCAAACCCGCACGGTCCGGGGCATGCCCAGGGAAAAGCCCCCAAACCCAAGCGGGACACACCCAGGGAAAAGCCCCCAAACCCGTGTGGAACACACCCAGTGAAAAGCCCCCAACCCGTGCAGGGCATATCAAGGGAAAAGCCCCAAATCCCACACAGCGCATCCCCAGGGAAAAGCCCTAAACCCACGTGGCACAAATCCACGGAAAAGCCCCCAAACCCGCGTGGCACACACCCAGGGAAAAGACCGCGGACCCGCGCGGACCGGGGAACACCCAGGGAAAAGCCTCCAACCCTGTGAGGGGCACGCCCTGGGAAAAGCCCCCAACCCTGTGAGGGGCACGCCCAGGGAAAAGCCCCCAACCCCGCATGGCGCACACCCAGGGAAAAGCCCCGAAACCCGTGCAGCCCACGGAAATTCCCCTAAACCTGCGCGGTGCACGCCCAGGCAAACGCCCCGAAACCCGCGTGGCGCACACCCAGGGAAAAGCCCCGAAACTCGCACGGCGCGAGGCACGCCCTGGGAAAAGCCCCAAACCCACGCGAGGCACACCCAGGGAAAAGAACCCACACCCGTGTGACACAAACCCAGTGAAAACCACCAAACCCGCGTGGCCTAGGGAGTGCCCAGGGAAAAGCCCCCAAACCCACGTGGGGCACCTCCAGGGAAAAGCTCCCAAACCCGCGTGACACACCCAGTGAAAAGCCCCCAAACCCGCACGGTCCGGGGCATGCCCAGGGAAAAGCCCCCAAACCCACGCGGGACACACCCAGGGAAAAGCCCCCAAACCCGTGTGGAACACACCCAGTGAAAAGCCCCCAACCCGTGCAGGGCATATCAAGGGAAAAGCCCCAAATCCCACACAGCGCATCCCCAGGGAAAAGCCCTAAACCCACGTGGCACAAATCCACGGAAAAGCCCCCAAACCCGCGTGGCACACACCCAGGGAAAAGACCGCGGACCCGCGCGGACCGGGGAACACCCAGGGAAAAGCCTCCAACCCTGTGAGGGGCACGCCCAGGGAAAAGCCCCCAACCCTGTAAGGGGCACGCCCAGGGAAAAGCCCCCAACCCCGCATGGCGCACACCCAGGGAAAAGCCCCGAAACCCGTGCAGCCCACGAAAATTCCCCTAAACCTGCACGGTGCAGGCCCAGGCAAATGCCCCGAAACCCGCGTGGCGCACACCCAGGGAAAAGCCCTGAAACTCGCACGGCGCGAGGCACGCCCTGGGAAAAGCCCCAAACCCACGCGAGGCACACCCAGGGAAAAGAACCCACACCCGTGTGACACAAACCCAGTGAAAACCACCAAACCCGCGTGGCCTAGGGCGTGCCCAGGGAAAAGCCCCCAAACCCACGTGGGGCACCTCCAGGGAAAAGCTCCCAAACCCGCGTGACACACCCAGTGAAAAGCCCCCAAACCCGCACGGTCCGGGGCATGCCCAGGGAAAAGCCCCCAAACCCAAGCGGGACACACCCAGGGAAAAGCCCCCAAACCCGTGTGGAACACACCCAGTGAAAAGCCCCCAACCCGTGCAGGGCATATCAAGGGAAAAGCCCCAAATCCCACACAGCGCATCCCCAGGGAAAAGCCCTAAACCCACGTGGCACAAATCCACGGAAAAGCCCCCAAACCCGCGTGGCACACACCCAGGGAAAAGACCGCGGACCCGCGCGGACCGGGGAACACCCAGGGAAAAGCCTCCAACCCTGTGAGGGGCACGCCCTGGGAAAAGCCCCCAACCCTGTGAGGGGCACGCCCAGGGAAAAGCCCCCAACCCCGCATGGCGCACACCCAGGGAAAAGCCCCGAAACCCGTGCAGCCCACGGAAATTCCCCTAAACCTGCGCGGTGCACGCCCAGGCAAACGCCCCGAAACCCGCGTGGCGCACACCCAGGGAAAAGCCCCGAAACTCGCACGGCGCGAGGCACGCCCTGGGAAAAGCCCCAAACCCACGCGAGGCACACCCAGGGAAAAGAACCCACACCCGTGTGACACAAACCCAGTGAAAACCACCAAACCCGCGTGGCCTAGGGAGTGCCCAGGGAAAAGCCCCCAAACCCACGTGGGGCACCTCCAGGGAAAAGCTCCCAAACCCGCGTGACACACCCAGTGAAAAGCCCCCAAACCCGCACGGTCCGGGGCATGCCCAGGGAAAAGCCCCCAAACCCAAGCGGGACACACCCAGGGAAAAGCCCCCAAACCCGTGTGGAACACACCCAGTGAAAAGCCCCCAACCCGTGCAGGGCATATCAAGGGAAAAGCCCCAAATCCCACACAGCGCATCCCCAGGGAAAAGCCCTAAACCCACGTGGCACAAATCCACGGAAAAGCCCCCAAACCCGCGTGGCACACACCCAGGGAAAAGACCGCGGACCCGCGCGGACCGGGGAACACCCAGGGAAAAGCCTCCAACCCTGTGAGGGGCACGCCCTGGGAAAAGCCCCCAACCCTGTGAGGGGCACGCCCAGGGAAAAGCCCCCAACCCCGCATGGCGCACACCCAGGGAAAAGCCCCGAAACCCGTGCAGCCCACGGAAATTCCCCTAAACCTGCGCGGTGCACGCCCAGGCAAACGCCCCGAAACCCGCGTGGCGCACACCCAGGGAAAAGCCCCGAAACTCGCACGGCGCGAGGCACGCCCTGGGAAAAGCCCCAAACCCACGCGAGGCACACCCAGGGAAAAGAACCCACACCCGTGTGACACAAACCCAGTGAAAACCACCAAACCCGCGTGGCCTAGGGAGTGCCCAGGGAAAAGCCCCCAAACCCACGTGGGGCACCTCCAGGGAAAAGCTCCCAAACCCGCGTGACACACCCAGTGAAAAGCCCCCAAACCCGCACGGTCCGGGGCATGCCCAGGGAAAAGCCCCCAAACCCACGCGGGACACACCCAGGGAAAAGCCCCCAAACCCGTGTGGAACACACCCAGTGAAAAGCCCCCAACCCGTGCAGGGCATATCAAGGGAAAAGCCCCAAATCCCACACAGCGCATCCCCAGGGAAAAGCCCTAAACCCACGTGGCACAAATCCACGGAAAAGCCCCCAAACCCGCGTGGCACACACCCAGGGAAAAGACCGCGGACCCGCGCGGACCGGGGAACACCCAGGGAAAAGCCTCCAACCCTGTGAGGGGCACGCCCAGGGAAAAGCCCCCAACCCTGTAAGGGGCACGCCCAGGGAAAAGCCCCCAACCCCGCATGGCGCACACCCAGGGAAAAGCCCCGAAACCCGTGCAGCCCACGAAAATTCCCCTAAACCTGCACGGTGCAGGCCCAGGCAAATGCCCCGAAACCCGCGTGGCGCACACCCAGGGAAAAGCCCTGAAACTCGCACGGCGCGAGGCACGCCCTGGGAAAAGCCCCAAACCCACGCGAGGCACACCCAGGGAAAAGAACCCACACCCGTGTGACACAAACCCAGTGAAAACCACCAAACCCGCGTGGCCTAGGGCGTGCCCAGGGAAAAGCCCCCAAACCCACGTGGGGCACCTCCAGGGAAAAGCTCCCAAACCCGCGTGACACACCCAGTGAAAAGCCCCCAAACCCGCACGGTCCGGGGCATGCCCAGGGAAAAGCCCCCAAACCCAAGCGGGACACACCCAGGGAAAAGCCCCCAAACCCGTGTGGAACACACCCAGTGAAAAGCCCCCAACCCGTGCAGGGCATATCAAGGGAAAAGCCCCAAATCCCACACAGCGCATCCCCAGGGAAAAGCCCTAAACCCACGTGGCACAAATCCACGGAAAAGCCCCCAAACCCGCGTGGCACACACCCAGGGAAAAGACCGCGGACCCGCGCGGACCGGGGAACACCCAGGGAAAAGCCTCCAACCCTGTGAGGGGCACGCCCTGGGAAAAGCCCCCAACCCTGTGAGGGGCACGCCCAGGGAAAAGCCCCCAACCCCGCATGGCGCACACCCAGGGAAAAGCCCCGAAACCCGTGCAGCCCACGGAAATTCCCCTAAACCTGCGCGGTGCACGCCCAGGCAAACGCCCCGAAACCCGCGTGGCGCACACCCAGGGAAAAGCCCCGAAACTCGCACGGCGCGAGGCACGCCCTGGGAAAAGCCCCAAACCCACGCGAGGCACACCCAGGGAAAAGAACCCACACCCGTGTGACACAAACCCAGTGAAAACCACCAAACCCGCGTGGCCTAGGGAGTGCCCAGGGAAAAGCCCCCAAACCCACGTGGGGCACCTCCAGGGAAAAGCTCCCAAACCCGCGTGACACACCCAGTGAAAAGCCCCCAAACCCGCACGGTCCGGGGCATGCCCAGGGAAAAGCCCCCAAACCCACGCGGGACACACCCAGGGAAAAGCCCTCAAACCCGTGTGGCACACACCCAGTGAAAAGCCCCCAACCCGTGCAGGGCATATCAAGGGAAAAGCCCCAAATCCCACACAGCGCATCCCCAGGGAAAAGCCCTAAACCCACGTGGCACAAATCCACGGAAAAGCCCCCAAACCCGCGTGGCACACACCCAGGGAAAAGACCGCGGACCCGCGCGGACCGGGGAACACCCAGGGAAAAGCCTCCAACCCTGTGAGGGGCACGCCCTGGGAAAAGCCCCCAACCCTGTGAGGGGCACGCCCAGGGAAAAGCCCCCAACCCCGCATGGCGCACACCCAGGGAAAAGCCCCGAAACCCGTGCAGCCCACGGAAATTCCCCTAAACCTGCGCGGTGCACGCCCAGGCAAACGCCCCGAAACCCGCGTGGCGCACACCCAGGGAAAAGCCCCGAAACTCGCACGGCGCGAGGCACGCCCTGGGAAAAGCCCCAAACCCACGCGAGGCACACCCAGGGAAAAGAACCCACACCCGTGTGACACAAACCCAGTGAAAACCACCAAACCCGCGTGGCCTAGGGAGTGCCCAGGGAAAAGCCCCCAAACCCACGTGGGGCACCTCCAGGGAAAAGCTCCCAAACCCGCGTGACACACCCAGTGAAAAGCCCCCAAACCCGCACGGTCCGGGGCATGCCCAGGGAAAAGCCCCCAAACCCACGCGGGACACACCCAGGGAAAAGCCCTCAAACCCGTGTGGCACACACCCAGTGAAAAGCCCCCAACCCGTGCAGGGCATATCAAGGGAAAAGCCCCAAATCCCACACAGCGCATCCCCAGGGAAATGCCCTAAACCCACGTGGCACAAATCCACGGAAAAGCCCTAAACCCACGTGGCACAAATCCAGGAAAAAGCCCCCAAACCCGCGTGGCACACACCCAGGGAAAAGACCGCGGACCGGGGAACACCCAGGAAAAAGCCCCCAACCCTATGAGGGGCACGCCCAGGGAAAAGCCCCCAACCCTGTGAGGGGTACGCCCAGGGAAAAGCCCCCAACCCCGCATGGCGCACACCAAGGGAAAAGCCCCGAAACCCGTGCAGCCCACGGAAATTCCCCTAACCTGCGCGGTGCACGCCCAGGCAAACGCCCCGAAACCCGCGTGGCGCACACCCAGGGAAAAGCCCTGAAACTCGCACGGCGCGAGGCACGCCCTGGGAAAAGCCCAAACCCACGCGAGGCACACCCAGGGAAAAGAACCCACACCCGTGTGACACAAACCCAGTGAAAACCACCAAACCCGCGTGGCCTAGGGCGTGCCCAGGGAAAAGCCCCCAAACCCACGTGGGGCACCTCCAGGGAAAAGCTCCCAAACCCGCGTGACACACCCAGTGAAAAGCCCCCAAACCCGCACGGTCCGGGGCATGCCCAGGGAAAAGCCCCCAAACCCAAGCGGGACACACCCAGGGAAAAGCCCCCAAACCCGTGTGGAACACACCCAGTGAAAAGCCCCCAACCCGTGCAGGGCATATCAAGGGAAAAAGCCCCAAATCCCACACAGCGCATCCCCAGGGAAAAGCCTAAACCCACGTGGCACAAATCCACGGAAAAGCCCCCAAACCCGCGTGGCACACACCCAGGGAAAAGACCGCGGACCCGCGCGGACCGGGGAACACCCAGGGGAAAAGCCTCCAACCCTGTGAGGGGCACGCCTGGGAAAAGCCCCCAACCCTGTGAGGGGCACGCCCAGGGAAAAGCCCCCAACCCCGCATGGCGCACACCCAGGGAAAAGCCCCGAAACCCGTGCAGCCCACGGAAATTCCCCTAAACCTGCGCGGTGCACGCCCAGGCAAACGCCCCGAAACCCGCGTGGCGCACACCCAGGGAAAAGCCCCGAAACTCGCACGGCGCGAGGCACGCCCTGGGAAAAGCCCCAAACCCACGCGAGGCACACCCAGGGAAAAGAACCCACACCCGTGTGACACAAACCCAGTGAAAACCACCAAACCCGCGTGGCCTAGGGAGTGCCCAGGGAAAAGCCCCCAAACCCACGTGGGGCACCTCCAGGGAAAGCTCCCAAACCCGCGTGACACACCCAGTGAAAAGCCCCCAAACCCGCACGGTCCGGGGCATGCCCAGGGAAAAGCCCCCAAACCCACGCGGGACACACCCAGGGAAAAGCCCTCAAACCCGTGTGGCACACACCCAGTGAAAAGCCCCCAACCCGTGCAGGGCATATCAAGGGAAAAGCCCCAAATCCCACACAGCGCATCCCCAGGGAAATGCCCTAAACCCACGTGGCACAAATCCACGGAAAAGCCCTAAACCCACGTGGCACAAATCCAGGAAAAAGCCCCCAAACCCGCGTGGCACACACCCAGGGAAAAGACCGCGGACCGGGGAACACCCAGGAAAAAGCCCCCAACCCTATGAGGGGCACGCCCAGGGAAAAGCCCCCAACCCTGTGAGGGGTACGCCCAGGGAAAAGCCCCCAACCCCGCATGGCGCACACCAAGGGAAAAGCCCCGAAACCCGTGCAGCCCACGGAAATTCCCCTAAACCTGCGCGGTGCACGCCCAGGCAAACGCCCCGAAACCCGCGTGGCGCACACCCAGGGAAAAGCCCCGAAACTCGCACGGCGCGAGGCACGCCCTGGGAAAAGCCCCAAACCCACGCGAGGCACACCCAGGGAAAAGAACCCACACCCGTTGTGACACAAACCCAGTGAAAACCACCAAACCCACGTGGCCTAGGGCGTGCCGAGGGAAAAGCCCCCAAACCCACGTGGGGCACCTCCAGGGAAAAGCTCCCAAACCCGCGTGACACACCCAGTGAAAAGCCCCCAAACCCGCACGGTCCGGGGCATGCCCAGGGAAAAGCCCCCAAACCCACGCGGGACACACCCAGGGAAAAGCCCCCAAACCCGTGTGGAACACACCCAGTGAAAAGCCCCCAACCCGTGCAGGGCATATCAAGGGAAAAGCCCCAAATCCCACACAGCGCATCCCCAGGGAAAAGCCCTAAACCACGTGGCACAAATCCACGGAAAAGCCCCCAAACCCGCGTGGCACACACCCAGGGAAAAGACCGCGGACCCGCGCGGACCGGGGAACACCCAGGGAAAAGCCTCCAACCCTGTGAGGGGCACGCCCTGGGAAAAGCCCCAACCCTGTGAGGGGCACGCCCAGGGAAAAGCCCCCAACCCCGCATGGCGCACACCCAGGGAAAAGCCCCGAAACCCGTGCAGCCCACGGAAATTCCCCTAAACCTGCGCGGTGCACGCCCAGGCAAACGCCCCGAAACCCGCGTGGCGCACACCCAGGGAAAAGCCCCGAAACTCGCACGGCGCGAGGCACGCCCTGGGAAAAGCCCCAAACCCACGCGAGGCACACCCAGGGAAAAGAACCCACACCCGTGTGACACAAACCCAGTGAAAACCACCAAACCCGCGTGGCCTAGGGAGTGCCAGGGAAAAGCCCCCAAACCCACGTGGGGCACCTCCAGGGAAAAGCTCCCAACCCGCGTGACACACCCAGTGAAAAGCCCCCAAACCCGCACGGTCCGGGGCATGCCCAGGGAAAAGCCCCCAAACCCACGCGGGACACACCCAGGGAAAAGCCCTCAAACCCGTGTGGCACACACCCAGTGAAAAGCCCCCAACCCGTGCAGGGCATATCAAGGGAAAAGCCCCAAATCCCACACAGCGCATCCCCAGGGAAATGCCCTAAACCCACGTGGCACAAATCCACGGAAAAGCCTAAACCCACGTGGCACAAATCCAGGAAAAAGCCCCCAAACCCGCGTGGCACACACCCAGGGAAAAGACCGCGGACCGGGGAACACCCAGGAAAAAGCCCCCAACCCTATGAGGGGCACGCCCAGGGAAAA
>JAWZYU010001435.1:0-27809 GCA_038380435.1 Ryuthela nishihirai
TTTAATATGCAAACAGTTTGAAGGATAAACTTCAAAATTTTATTGCTCAATGACAGAGAACTTTAAGTTATTTTGATTATTTCCTGAGCAAGAAAGTCTTTTTAATTGTAACAGTGCTCTTTTGCAGGGTCAGCTCATGGGATGGGCACATGAGATACCAGCCTCAGGCAGCAAAATTTTAAGGGCACCAAAAAGTGCGAAAACAAATAAATACAAATATATGAAAAATACATATATATACCTACAAAATCCATATGCAGTCATGGGCTACCAAAGTCTTACCAGACTGTAATTTTACTCTCCAGACATGTCTGTCCTGAACTACAGCTGTTACATTTGGCCACTGTAGGTCAATTATAGCAAGGTTCTGTTTGACATTGTCTGCTCATTGCATCCTAGGTGACCCCCTTTTCCTGAAGCCTTTAGGCACACTGTTCATAATCCTGTTTGCCGATTTGTGGCCTTGCATACAGGCAACATGCCCAAACAATGCAGTCTCTCCCTGCACAAAATGCTGTTTAAAGGAGGTTGATGATGCCTTCTAACCTCATCATTAATTACAAGTCAAACCACGTAATGACAAAAATAGTGCACAAGCATTTAGAATCAAAGGCATCAAGTTTCTTTTATCCTGCTTACAAAAGGTACATGTTTTGCTACCATAACTAACCTAAAATTAACAAACTAACATAACTAACCGAACTATTATACAGCTTAATTTTAATCTTTAGGTGTACACGCCTATTTTTCTACATTCTCCAGAGATTCTTAAAAGTCCCAGCAGCAATGCCTATTCTTCTATTTATCTCATACCACACATCACCAGTATCTGTTAAATAGCTCCCAAAATAATTAAATGAGACATCTGCTCAAGAGTGTAAACATCCAAAGCAACTGAAGCACAATCTGCCTGACCAATTTATATGAAAATATTTTCCATATTTTGTCATTTTACAAATTTTAGTTTCTCGATGTGAATTATGGAAAAATTCCTAAATATGCACATTTCAAAGCAGAAAATGTTCAAATTATTAATAATAAATGCAAATATATCATTTTCATGTTTTGTTTTTAACCTCTAATAAACAAAAAATTGCATTCTATGTTAATAAATGCAATTTTCTGGGACCACCTGCAGGCTGCCTTTCTTACTTGGGCTGTACACACTAATCAGAATACCTCACACAATAGAGAGAAAAAATACATAATGAATTCCCAAATAGTGTCTTAAAAGGACAACAAAATTCTAGTGTTCTTCAGGCAGAAAAATACCTGGAGCCTCTGATGCTCTTTTGAATAAAAAGGAGCAGAGGAGACAAAGTTAGTTGAGTGATAAGGCACAAGAGCTTATTTCTGAAAGAAAGGAATGCAAGAATAACTTTAATCAACACCCTACTTACCCTAACAAAAAGCATTACACAGAGCTTAATAAAAGTGTAAAGGATCAGTTAAAGGTGATAAGAATCTTTGGCTTGATAGCTTGGCTGACAAAGCAGCTTGCTCAGCAGCTAGACAGTGTAACAGCAGAGAGCAGTACCACACACTTAATGTTTTGTGTGGGAAGAAATTTACTGGTATACAAGGATTGAAAGGATTAACATGGTAAGGTCATTGAAGATGAAATTTCTATAATGACTAGATGGGCTAAGCATTTCACATATGTTATAAAGAATGTGGTTATTTCTATTCCCATTGTTTGTAATGAGGATAGATGCATTATAATAATAATACCCCTTCAAGCAGCTGCTTGCCACAGAGGTCTAGCAGGAGCCTGTCTAGTTTAATACACCATAGAGATCTGTAAGGAATGCGAGATCACAGCAAAAAGGCAACACAAACATCCATCCCTTATCTGGGGCTCGAACCCAGGTCCCTTTGATCAGTAGCCAAGTGCACTAACCACTGGGACAAGGAACAGAATTACTGGATTTAATGTTGGCCCTATAATCACATTCTGAAATCACTTTAGCTATCTCCAAGTTAAAACTGCATAAATCCCCAGGAGTGGATGAAATTACAACTGAAAGGCTTAGAGCCGGGAATATTTGCATTATCACATGGCCAACTACAATTTTGAATATTTTTTATGATAAAGGTGTTGTTCCTAAGCATTTTACCAGAGTTATTATTTTTCCTATTTTTAAAAAGGTAATTATAGTTACTGTGATAATTATAGGAAATTAGTCTACTTTCTGTTCCAGGTAAAGTTCTTTGCATGATTGTGCTTAACAGAATTAACTCTCGTTGATGGACGATTGCATAATGAGCAGTGTGGATTCAGAAGTGGGAGGAGATGCACTGATCAGATTTTTCACTCACAAAGATGCTTGAAAAATGTTTAGAGAAAGTACATCCTTACAAGGTAGGTACTTCCCTACACAAAGGACACAGATAACCTAGAAGCTGTATTAGGCTTGTCCATAAAGTTTCAGAAACCTTTGGTTACTAGCTTTGTAATTTACAAAAAGGCTTTGACTCGGTCATCTTAATTTGTGGTTGACACTGAGTTGTGTGTGAGTTGATAAGGATTGTAGCAATTAGTTTAGCATTGCTTCTGATGTTCGACAAGGGTGCATTTTGTCTCCTTTTCTTTTTAGTTTGGTTATTGATTACGTTATGTGAAATTTACTTAAAAAGCAGAATATTTTGGCTTTAATTAGTGTAGAGATTTGTAAATGATGATTTATATCATCATGTATGCATAACTATAGATTATGCAAATAGGGTTATGAACAGTGTGCCTAAAGATCTCAGAAAAAGGAGGAGATCTAGGATGTAGTGGGCAGACAATGTCAAACAGGATTGGACCTCCATAGCCATGGCTGATTGGGGATTGTGTGCATTTCTGTCTTGTCTGTTTGCTATAAACATTTGACACAGAAAATATTTATTCTGTATTTTTATTTATATTTTGTATGAGTCCCACACTAAATGCTGACCTTTATACTCTGTTACAAAGGTCTGCACCTAAAAGCTCTATCAAGCTCTTCCAGGTTTGCCTACAACAAACAATTATGGACTGGCTTAACCCTTTCCGTGTCTGAGCCCGAAGAAATGCTTTCATCTTTCACATTCTAGTGATCAGAGATTGAAGTTTTGCTCCTGTAGTATAAGGTTGTAAAAAAAATTTCCGAATAGAAATCTGAAAATTTTATTTTAACTCTTTTTAATCAAATATCGAAAATAGCATTTAAATGTATGATATACATTTTTCACTTGTTGATTACACTTGAAAAAATTATGGTAAAGTTTAAAAATAAATCTATTTGAGTCTGCAGCGAACATATGGGCATGTTAAGACACTATAAACAACATCAAGTAACAGCGATTTAGTTTATGACTCTATTCTGCCACACCATCGTTTACACTGGTTACAATTCCTCACATTTTGGGCTATTTATAGCTCTACTAGAGTTCTAATGCTTCCTAAACTTTTAACATAAAGATATTAAATTTTTTTAACAACGGAAATTGTGTCATCCAGGGACTACCATATTGGCTTTCAATCAATATTTTAGCAAACTTTCAATTTTAAAGACTTTTTTTAAACTTCAATGCTTCTAAAATTATTTTTATTGCTTCTCAAATGGATACTGTGATTATAAACAATAATTAATTAGAAACGATCAGAAGTGAAACTGCTTATAATGTGTAATGGTAGCAATCAGAACAGCATTAAGATTACTCAAAGCATGATTTTTAAAAGGTAGGGCTTTTATTAATACTTTTAATTATCAATACTTTTAATTACAATTCAATCAAATAAACTAATTAAGATCAGGAAATTGCGATTTTTAACCAAAATTTCTGCTGGAATTTTGGAATTAAACTTTTCTATAGCAGTTAAGCAGCTTCATAATAAAGTGACTCATTCTCAAATTCAGTGCTTCAGTTCAATTTGAAATGCTTTGAAACCTTTTTTATCGAATTTTTTCATAGTTCCTTATCGCTTTTCTGATATATTTTTCAATTTTTATTTAAATTACCTGGTTTTTAGAGCAAAATTATTTTTTTATGACACAGTTTAGAGTTTGCTAATCATCAAAAGTCTAAGAATAAGCATTATGTATTATATGCAAAAATGACTAAATATTTTAGGGAAAACAAAATAAATGAAAGATTTAAGCAATAATAGAAATATTACAAATTGTTTATATTAGAATAACAGAATAATATAGAAAAAAATGGGGAATATATATTGTTACAAATTAAATGGATGAAACTGAGCATGAGTTAATTAAATAGTATATAACAATGATAATTCTAAAACAATGTAATTTATTACAAAAGTAAGGATGAAATCATTTATACATACTAAATTCAACCAGTGCTTATCATATATGTCAGCAAATCTACAATCTATCAAGAATAACCTTACCAAATCTTACAAACAACTAATTGTAATTATATACCAAGTGATGAACTTTTCTTACAGAAAAGTTAAGACCAGCTCAGTCTACTTGACTAACATATTACCTCTTCATTTTGATTGCCATGTCTCTTCTATAACCTTCACTTCAGTGTAAACAATCCTTTGTCTTTTCTTACTAGTTTTACTAACAAAATTCTACACTAATCAACTCTTTTAACCTCCCACACACTCACCACATAAAACATCTCTTATTTGGAATATCTTATTGTGTAAAAACTTAGACTAACTACATTTCCTTTTGCACTCCAATTGTACTTCATAACAAAACTTTATTCCTTATTTTTCAGTTAGTTTTCTCTGTTCAAAATCGTTTGTGATGTAACTCGCACACTGAAGTATATGTTAGCGTTCATGACACATTTACCATAAATTCATTGTAGCACGTTCATCTGTCATAACAATATATATATATATTTGAAATTTTATTAGAGATAAAGTGGAAAAAACACAGCAAATTTTGCAATGTTTCAAAAAAATGCTTAAATACTTTAACCTACGATTTTTTCTTCGAATTTTTGCCATTTTATTAGACCAATTAAATGCTTTTTCTTTCGGTATATAACATGGCATATTTCCATTCATTAGTTACTCTAGGATGAGGTTCTAAAGCTGTTTATTTTATTTTCTGAATAACACTTTGAAATAAATCCAGCACCATGGTGCATTCAGTTTCAGAAACCCGACACTGTAATGGTTAAAAATTACTACACTAACCACTATAGCAGGTATGTCTAAATACCACTGGAGTTTGTTATTATGGAAATACTGCAAACTTCTATAAAATTATTATGATGCCATTTTGTTCTAGCTTAATAAGAGGCAATAACTGAGAGTGACAGTAACTAATACAATGAAAGCAATGCATTGAGGAAAAATCAAATATAGGCAACTTACTGCTGCAAATAGTAATTATGACGAAGGAGTTTTCCAACTGCTTCAGCACCACAGCTTCTAATATTATTTCCCTTAAGAACAGTTAATTGCAAGCATTAATTCTTTATATGACTTTTAAATTGCAAATACTTAACAGTAAAGATAATCATTTAGGAAAAAAATACACAAAACATCTCTATTACATTAAATAGAAGAATGCATATTACCTCTGGGGAATATGGCAAACTTGTTTTCAAAGATTAATGTTATAAGCTATTTGTTTATCGCTTTATACTCTTTAAATCTCTTTTTATATCTCTTTTTTTTTGTTTATCGCTTTTACACTCTTTAAAAGTTTTAATTCAAAATAATGATGACAATAATGGATGAATTTAATTCAAAATAATGGACAACATAAAAAGTATTTGTCTTTTATTCCTTATATTTCAAAAGTTGCTTTTCTCACACACCTATGAGAAAAGGGGGCAGATTGCTGTTGTCAGTTGAATCTCTACACTCTACAACCAAAATTTCAAATTTCTACCACAAATAAATAACTCGTACTACACTGCTCAAAGTGGAAATCACAACACCATGAAGGAAGTGATGTACATGCCCAAAACGGACAGGATGGAAGCTATGAGGATAGATGTGCAAATGATCAAAAAACAGAACATGAGAATGCTAGGTATGTGCATTATTGCAGATTCTTCGGTATGTAGTAGGCTCACCTCAATCAGTTATACAAGCCTGTAGACATCTCGGCATTCCATCAAATCATCAATCGACATCAAATGGTTGTCCTGAAAATGGTGTTACAAGAGCATTCAATTGGGCAAGCAATTGTACCAGGTTCACTGTCAGATGGAGCTGGTGAAGAAGTAGGACAATGCCACTGCACATTCAACGATGGACATTCTCCCATTGCCGTCATACTCTCTGGACTTGTCGTCTATTAAGAATGTGTGGGACCTGTTAATAAATGCAATTTTCTGGGACCACCTGCAGACTGCCTTTCTTACTTGGGCTGTACACATTAATCAGAATACCTCACACAATAGAAAAAAAATATATAATGAATTCCAGCAAATAGTGTCTTAAAAGGACAACAAAATTCTAGTGTTCTTCAGGCAGAAAAATACCTGGAGCCTCTGATGCTCTTTTGAATAAAAAGGAGCAGAGGAGGATACCCATAAACTTTTAAATTATGGGTATAAACTTACTATACATTATATAGTAAGTTTATACCCATAAGGTCCCACACATGCTCATAAAGACAACAAGTCCAGAGAGTACGACTGCAATGGGAGAATGTCCATCGTTGAATGTGCAGTAGCATTGTCCTGCTGCAGAATCAGTCCAGGCATGGTGATAAGGAAGAGTTGTGCCATAGGATTAATGTCACTGATGTAAAGTCTCACCATTAACACACCAGAAACATGGAGCAGAGGTCTCCGGCAGCCATATGTGATACCATGCCATACCATTGTCTCACAGTGGCTAATGGAACAAGCTTCCTCACATAGTTGATGTTGCTGATGCCATGTGCAGAAATATCCATTTGGCATGATAAAACAGAATCAAGATTCATCTGTGAACAACACTCTCCATTCTGTAATCCAATGTTGCCTTGCTCGACACCAAAGACAGCATAACCAGGGATGTTGCTGCAATGGCAGATGGCGGATTGGACCTCTCACCCTCATTCCTGTATCATGCAAACATTGTCTAATGATATGAGTGGAGACCACTGTACTTGTAGAATTCCGCAAAGCACTCTGCAGCACAGTCACTGTGGTGAAAGGGTCATGAATGGCCCTCCTATGGAGCATGCAATCTTCACATCATGTGGTACAGTGTGCTGGTTTCATACCTGTCCTTTGTGTCATTTGGTGCTCCATGATATTGCATGAAATGCACCATTACAGTGTGTCCTATGCATGTTGTGACTGGCTTGTAGGCTCAATCTGAGTTCTCGCACATCAATGATTCGCTCTCTCTCAGAAGGCATCAATTGTGCATAAGGGTTCTGTCGGTGTCTCCATTGCATGTTCCAAACATTTTCATAGCATGCACTCCAACTTCACTGTTGGTTGTGCTACGATATGAGCTCGTGGGTGAACAGTATTTATCCACAGCTCAGTTGAGTCCATTTGCTGTGGAACTTTAATCATTTGCATATCTCTGATGGCCAATTGCTTCCTGCGATTTACATATCTCTACTTCCATACCTTCTTGGTGTTGCAATTTTCACTTTGGGCAGTGTATTCATTAAAAGTTTCATCTTTTCTATATTTATTTCCTTCTAATGATGTAAATTAAAACCACCTAAGGATTGGAAAAATGCAAATTAGATTTTATTGGTATCAATCAAACTAATAAAGAATTTTCCCATTAGTTTTATAAGCCATTGCAATGTGGCAACCCAACTAGAACAGTGTTTCAAGAAGTGCAATTATTCATTTTTTTAACCAATGGTAGCTTAAGTTTTGTAAAGAGTGGTGCACAAGTGCAAGAATGCTAGGAAGGTAGAGGAGTTCAAAATGTAAAATAATAATTGCAAAATTCTGTATTAATTTCATTTACTGAGTAAATATCCATAAAAGAAAATGATAAAACATAATAAGAGATTAAAATTACTTTAGTAATTTCATAGTAGTAAAATCAAGTGTATAGTACTGAAAAGCAGTAACTTTCTATAGCTAAGCTTAAATGTATCATGTATTCATCTACAATGTCGCAGCAGCACTTTTTTGTGGTAAAAGAATGAATTACAGAAATTACTTTGTAAATGATGATATAGCAAATATTTGCACAAATAAAAAAAAGCATGACTACTTAGTTGGATTTGAACTGAAAACCTTAGATTTATGAATCGAGAAATATACACTCTGCACTAAGTCTAGTTGACTAAAACTGAGTTAAAATAGAATAAATCTTCATTACTTTCTTTTATATTTTTATGTCAGTTTTTGTTTCATTATATAGTAAGGCTGAGATCATAAATGTAAACTTAACTGATTTATAAAATAAGTAAACTGATACCATTTTTTCCCTTTTCTATTTCAGTGCTTCAAGGGATCTCAATACAGCCCAGTATAATATAGTTGTAGCTTCACCATTTCCAGAGAAACGGAAATTCTAGATTAGCTGTGATTTCTAAAGTTTATATACTTTTAAATAATTTTACATTCATTTAACCCTTTTCAGGCACAGTCTTAAAAGCTGAAATAAATCTACAGGCCCAGCTACCTTTTCATTTGTTACGCAAAAAATAATAATAGGAGAAAAAGGGATCTAGCAAAGAAATTAAGGAATAATTCTGGAAAACCCGATGAATAAAAATAATTATATATCAATAAAAACAAAATTTCTTTCTGAAAAATACAATATTTTTTTTTTACCTGAATGACTATTATCATTTTTTATTTATTTTTTTTTTACTATGATACACTTTAAAACATAGACAGGAAGAGCACAAAGTAATTAAGTAATTATGACCTGTTCACACTCACGATAATGTCCTATTGTTTATGGCAATGAAACACTTTTTTGAGTTGTGTTTTTTTATATAATTTTCTTTTTCAGTAAATCACACATTTCTGTTAAGGTGTTTCCCTTTTGGAGAATTTTTTGGTGCAGTGCCTACAAGTACACTAGAGCTAAAAATATAACATCCTGAGAGTGGTATAGCCAAAACATTTTGAACTTGTTTTGAACGTTTTGAAAACATTCTTGTAGGGTGAACCATTTTTTAACCATTCAGTATAAATTCATGAATCATTTAGACCAAAATTTTTACAAGAGGGGTGGTTTAACCTCCCCCCCCCTCATCATAGAGATGGATTGGGGCTAAACTTTGACAAGAGTGCATTGCCCCCCTCTCTCCACAATTGTAGTGGAACTGATTTTTGAGCCAAGGAAATCCTCCTTGCTTTTTTTTTTATGTAAGACCATTCATTCTCATAAAAAATATAAAAGATTATTTCTTTTAAAATTATTTATCAATTTTTTAAAACAACCTTATTCACGTTAAACAAAATACTTGCAGCAACAAACTGGAAGACTTGTCAGAAAAAACTGAAACGTTATAGACATAACTCTAAAACATCAATTATGATAAATAAATCCATGGAAATAAAATAAAAATAAATCCATGGAAATAAAAACCAAGCTTTAATAAATGTAGAATTCTATTACTAATTGGGCAAACATAGGTGTTAGCTGGCATTTATGACAAGCAGGTTAATGCTACAAATGCATATATAAAACCAATTAATTACAGATGCAACTTGGGTTTCACTCCAATTAAACACAATAGGTTCTCAGAATCAAAGAACTCAGCAAATTTGATTTCACTTTCAGGAAATAATTAAATATGTCATATAATAATTATTATATTCTGAAAAAAGTGAAGGAATATATAAATATCTAAATATTCATTTCTATCTAATATCTAATATTTCATTCTTTCCGGACATAGATATATATCTAAATATTCATATCAATCTATGTCCGGAAAGTTTCAAGACTGATAGTCAGGGCCGCCGAGAGAATTTACGGGCCCCTATGTAATATTATGCTCGTGGCCCCCCTTGAAAACTTTTTATCTTTACAAATCATTAATAGCAATTATTCTGGACACAATGATGACATACAGAGGAAAAAAAGCCTGTTGCGCAGTCAGGCATGCAAAAACATAGGCCTACACAGTAAGTGTCACATAAAATTTTTTAGCATAGGATCGATATATAGCCTAACTAAGAATAATTTTTGTAAGAAAAAGTAGTCACTTAATCTGACGGGCCCTTATTATTATTACTACTCCCCCTTGCCCCCCCCCCTGTCGGCGGCCCTGCTGATAGTATAAACATGTGATGGTTTACTTACACTCTGGTACTAAGGGTCTCCTTCAAAATAGCCTCCTCCTGCATCAATACTGATTCCAGCATTTCTGGTCTTTGAATTCAGGTCTTTGAAGCAGTCCTGGAAAGCATTTTCTGGAATGCTGCTCAGCTGTTCTGTCATAGCTGTCTGAATGGCCCCTCCACTCTGTGCTTTCTTTTTGTTTGCTTTAGGCAACATGTTTCTTCTCCAGCAAATGATGGAAGAGCAGAATGTGTTGTCTTTGCTTGCAGTTTCCAAAACATTGGTATAAATTGCAGAATGATCCTCCTTTTGCTCTTTAACCCTTTCACGACTAAGGGAAACATTTTTCCCATTTTAAAATTGGTGATTGTCATATTTAATTATAACCTTATCTGCATTTTTTATACAGAATGTCAAAATAGAACATATGCCGAACGCAATTACGTAAAGGGAACGTTTAGAAAACAAAAACAGAACTGTCAGGACGCATAATATATGTACTATGTGCAATGTCCATCTTTGCCTCACTACCAAAAGAAATTGCTTCGCAGAATATCATAATTAGCACATCATTTTGTACAGTAATTTTATTTCATAATTTTGTATTATTTTAGTTAACATTTTGTTCTAATAAACCAATAAATAAAAGACATTGCATAATAAGCCTAACTATAATTTGTGTTACCTTTATAGTCCATTGGGAAAAATATTTCCCATAAAATTCCAAAAAAACTACACATTGTTATGTATTTTTCTTATGATTTTTATTTATTTTACGTCTAAACAAACTAAAATAAACAGTTACATACTAATATTTACTCTTAGAAACCTTATGGTCCTGAAAGGGTTGAGTCCATGGAAGTATCTCACATAGCATAATTGAGAGCCATTGCAGCAAGTAGGGGAAGCAATAGGGGAATAATCCTATTTCACTGCAGCAGAAATAGAACTGGCCAGTTATTCTGGGTTTGTCTGCATTAAATTCAGTCTTGGAACTCTTTCCCGGACATAGACTGTATTTATATATTCCTTGACTTTTAACACTGAGTTTTATAATGTTTAAAATAACATATCTGTATAGTAATGAACACTAGATATGAAATAAAATCATAAAGAAATTTCTTACCTGCTTATGGTTGAAAGTTTGAATGAACTTTTATTACAATTGCAAACTATCATTTTTACCACTTGAATTTATACAGACATAAATGTAAATGAGTTCAGCCCTTAAAATCTTAACCAATTTGACATGCTATTAGAGAGCCCTCCATAAATAAGTTACAAGAATTTGCAAACATTAAACAATATATTAAGTCTGATTCTGCTTACAATATGAAGTCAATCATGTAAATACATAAGAATTAAAATTTTCCAACATTAAGTAAATGCAAAAGTTTCACTGTTATGAAAATATAAAAAAAGATTTTCATTTACAAACATCTCATATAAAGAAAATTTTAAAAATAATGATTACCTTTAAATTTAAGTGCCTTATTAAAGTATTATTCTGCAAACCATGCAATATATCCAATAACCCTATAGAATATTAAAAAGTCATTAATTTTAATGCATTCATTGTATCTTATACATTTGTTATACTAGATTTTTTATAATGACAGCTACTACTACTTTAATAAACAAATAAAATAATTCCCCCCCCCCCCCTCACCAATGTGTGATAACAACTAATTTTATAATTCACTATAACTAAGAATATAAATTTTGTTCTCTCCAATTAGCCACAATACACAATATTAACATAAAAATACATGATAGTACATGAATTGAAAATAAAGATCACTGAAGTGAAAGGTCACATTAGTGAGATTTCACTTCAGTGATCACACATTAATTAATCAGAAGATTCAATATACATATAATTTACAACAAGTTTGAAATTAAATGCAATGAGGGTTTTTTTTTTGTTGTTGTTGTTGTTGCTGCTGTTTTTTCAACATATAAAGTGAAGAAGGGTCCTAGAAACTAATCATAGTTTGTACAGGCCCAACTAAG
Organism: Ryuthela nishihirai; assembly: GCA_038380435.1. Classification (NCBI taxonomy): domain Eukaryota; kingdom Metazoa; phylum Arthropoda; class Arachnida; order Araneae; family Heptathelidae; genus Ryuthela; species Ryuthela nishihirai. The sequence continues at coordinate 12,188 of JAWZYU010001435.1, forward strand.
ACTGAACTTATTACTAACCATTGGCTCAGTTAGAGCTAACAGCACATAAACAATCGCAGGACTCAAATCCAGACCCTGGGGATTGCAGTATCATTCCAAATTAACATATCACAGCACCTCATTTCATAAATAAAAATACATTAAAATGTATTTTCCTAGAGCAGTTGTCTCCCTAAACCAATGTACCATTTTTGAACTCCACTATTGTTAATTCATCTACCTCTAATGCCTAATTCACCCCCAAATGTCAAGTCTAAATGTAACATTTGATATTGTTCTCAGCCGTCCCGTGGCCAAGTGGAGAATGCTTGGCTGCTGATCTAAGGGACCTGGGTTCAAGCCCCGGGTAAGGCATGGACATTTGTGATGTTTTTCTACTGAGGTCCCACCATCCTCTCAGACCGTCTATTGTGGCATATAAACTGAGAGGTTCCTGTAAGACCTCCTGTGGAAAGCAGCTGCTTGAGGGAGTATTTATTTATTTTCCTCTTTTACATATAGGCTTCATTTCTCCTTTTTGCCTCCTGTGATTATGTCCAGCTCTATTTGACCTATCAGGCCATTCAGTGCCGACTTAACAGTATTGTAGGTCCCTGGGCAAAGCAGTGTACTGGGGCCCCTACCCACCCACCTACGGAATAAAAATGCAAACGGTCAATAAAATTAAGCCTACAGATTTATTGGTACTTTTAACAAAATCAATGTTTAAACATAAAAAACATGCTGTAAAGCGAGGATTAATCAACACAAACTTTTGTGAAATTTAGAATCGTGGGGCCCAGTGTGCCCATGTCTTAAGACACCAATGTGAGGAATTCCTTGTGGAATGCAAGTAGTGTTTACCCCCACCTGCTCTTGGTGGTACACATAATAAACTTAGGGGTGAGCATACTACCTCATCCAACCTGTCTAGCTGATGATGACAGCAATATTTTATAACAATAGATTCAAAATTTCTTTTCAAATAATATTTTAAAAAAAACTGAAACAAAAGGATCATGTAAAGTGTAAACTCATTCAGTATAAACACATTGACTAATAATTTCTTTAAAATATTATTTTGTGCTGGAGGGTACCACTTTTGTGTGGAGTTAACTTTTTTTTAGTGTGTAAGATACTTTATTTTTGCACTATCATTGATTAAAGATGATGTTAGTGAATTCTGACATTTAAATGAAAAGTATTATTAGAAAACATTAATACTAACAAATAGTACTGTAATAAAAAACAGTATATACAATATACATTCAAAAATAAAGTCGGAAAAATTCATAAAAATGTTTACAATACTCATCTATTGTGTATGGTATGTTTTGAAGTACATTGAAGTACAGTGTCACGAGAGATAATAAAATAAAATAATAATAAAAATAATAAACCATGGGCTATGAGAGTGCACGCTGAGTCAGCCATGGCCTTTGCAACACTGGGAAATTCTTCGTGTTGAAATTGTGACAAAATGTTGGGGGAGGGGATCACAAAACTAACCTTTATAACAATATATAATAGTAAACAACAGAATATGCAGATTACAAGTGAGAACCGAGCTGTGACAATTTGTGTAGAAACGAAGCCATGGGCCAAGTAGGAACCTGTTTTTTAAACCAATCACTGGAGCACACAGGGGGAACCTGTGCAGGAAATATGGGCCATGCGGTCAATATCATGGGAGTATATAGGGCAGCAAAATCTGTTGTGACGGAAATAAAAATCTCGATAGTTTAGGTAGAAACTAAGCCATGGGCTATGAAGGAGCTTGCTGATGCCAACAATGATCCAAGCAAAGACGGTGAAATTTTCTTTGTGTTAAAAAAACTGTGCTGAAATGTTGGGGAAGGGGGGTTTAGTACTAGAAAAATTACCTCTCATGCAGTGAAAATAAGACTATATATATTAAAAGTGACACTGAGGCAACACCAGGTGCCATTCAGTTAGTATAAAAATAAAATAATCAATTAGTGATATGCATTTCTGTATATCTTATGATGCACCAGAGAAATTGTTTCCCCAAATAGAGCTTGGGCTCAAAAATCTGAGTCTGAACTCATCTCTAATAATAATATTATGTTTCAGAATATAAAGATGTTAATCTTACCTTCTTCAAACAGCATACAATCACAAAATGATAATTCAGTGAGATGTACATCCTTAGAAAGAGCTAATCCTAATACTTTACATGTGTCACTTGACAATACACAAGTTGAGAGATCAAGAGATAACCTTGTGTTTGCAGATCTACTGGAAATTTAAAAAAAAACCAGAATGACATCCATATAAATATAGCCACATAAAATATAATAACATCCCTTAGATTTTTGAAAAATTTAAGCTATAACAGTGTACTATAACTTTGGAAAATGTTATATTCAGTTTACATCCTGCTCTGAACTTATTCATCAGAGCTGTATATAATTTATGACCTCAGCCATTGGCATCAATTGGCTTTTCATATATGTGCAATATCTTCACATATTACTGTCACTGTATATATAAATATATAAAAATAAGAAAAAAAAATTCTCAGATCATCCTTATCCATTGAAAGCGATTAATTTCAAGAAATAAATTTTGATGATGTCATTAACAATTTTGCCAATATAGAAGCAAGAAAAATTAACTTGAAATAAAATTACATATCCTCTGTTTAGTGCAATGATTTGCTTTATAGATGTAAAAATAATCATTATAAATCTATATGTAACTATTTGTTGTTGTTGTATATTATGCCATTACTTTTAAGTTCTTCAATAAAAAAAAACATACATTTTTAATTTTAAAAGTTAATATTTTAACTCAATAAATATTTAGTGGAAAAAAAAAATTTGTGCCGACCTATGGGAATTGAACCCGCATCTCTCCAGAAACACGCCAGAGTGTTCTTACCAGTTGAACTAATGCCAGCTCGTCTTTTTTCCGCTTATTTTAAGACTAAACTCATCCTCAAGATTTGTGGGCCAACTGTTGGCGCCATCTATGATCTTGGATGGCAATCATTACCGATATATTGCACAGAGTGAGATGGAAATAAATAAGTCTCATCACACTATTTAGCATTATTAATGATTTAAACATAGTGATAATCGCAGCATGACCTGATGCTCTTTTGGCATTGATAAATCAATAAATATTTAGCGGAAAAAAATTCCGCCAACATACAAGAATTGAACCCGCATCTCTCCAGAAACATGCCAGAGTGTTCTTACCAGTTGAACTAATTTTTTCCACTAAATATTTATTGATTTATCAATGCCAAAAGAGCATCAGGTTATGCTGCGATTATCATCTATGTTTAACATTTTAACTCTAAAAAGAAGCATTTCTGATTTTTTGCCATAGGCACCATGGATCCTGGATAATTTTAGGCAACCTGAAACACAATTTTCGGAGGTCAGGGCCACTTTTAGCTGTTGAGATCCCCCTAGCCAAAATAAAAATTGTCATTATTTGCAAACATTTTTTATTGTAATTTGACAAAATCCATATGAAACATCAGGTTGCTACAGAGATCCAACAAGAGTTTGTTAGTATAACACACTTTAAAGGTCTGTGAGAAGGTGAAACCTCAGCAGAAATAAAAACACAAGGAACCTCTATGCCTTATTGAAGATTTACCAGTTACTAAATTATGTCTCTTACTACATCACAACTTTTACTGTTGAATCTAATATCAAATAATTAACTAGTGTCTAAATTTGCGGCTTTCTTTGACTTTGAGGCCATGGCATATAGCACTCCTTGACTCTCCCCCCCCCCCCCCGAAAAAAAAGGCCCAGGATATTTATTCAAACACCCCTATAAAATCAGGTATCTCAGTGGAAATATACACAGTAGTATCAGAATAATGTGACCACCCATGGAATCACAGTGTAACCACCCAGGCACATCACAGAGTGCACATGACAAGTTCGACCACATAAGCAGCTGGCCAGGACTGATGAGCATAGTGTGTAACGTGAGCACAATGGAAAGAGGTAGTGATTTGATGGACGTTCAAAAAGGAATGATCATCAGCTACTGCATCAAGGGTGGAAGCATCTTGGAAACAGCAGACCTCGTGGGCTGTTCGCAAGGTGCTGTAGTAAGAATGTACCAAGAATCGACCGCTGGCACACCGAGTACCTCCAGACGTCATAACTGTGGAGCTCCAAAGGCCATCAACCCCAGAGGAGAAAGTTGCCTCCATCGACTGGTAAAGGACAATCAATGTGCAACAGTGCAGCAACTGACCACTCAAATGAACACGGGCACCCAGGTATGTGTCCCTGATAACAGTAGAGTGAACCCCATTACACGTGGGTCTCCGATGTCGACATTGCATAAAGGCAGCCATGTTAACCAAAGTCCATCGGCAACGATGCCTGCAGTTTGCACAGGACTACCATCATTGGACAGTGGAAAAAGGTTGCTTTCTCCGATGAATCGAGGTTTCCACTCCACAGAAGTGATTGGCCATGGCAGATATGGCATCAGACAAACGAGAACCAACACCCAGATACGCTTGTCAGTCAAATACAGGTCAGCGGTGGCAGTGTGCATGTCTGGGGGATATTTTCCTGGTATGACCTGGGACTGCTGTTACCACTGGATGGGTCCCTGAACACCAATGGCCTTTTTAGTTCATTGTGGTTTCTGTGACAATTCCCTTAAGGTGATATGCAGTCACAGTACTGCAGTGCACCAGGGTTGTCACGATATATATTCGTTGTCCATCCTTGCCCACAATAACAATAAGTCTCTGCAACTAGTGTTAATTAAAACTGGAATGTACATGGCATTGATATATTATAAATTATAGGCTTATTCCATTTAACCTCTCTAATTTTCAATACCAGTATATCCCTATATCCAGTGTAGATTAATATTAGGATGTCCATGGCATTGATTTTATATTGTATACTTGTGGGTTTATCTTATTTATTCCTTCTGATTCACATTCACTCTATGTCCTTACAACTAATATTATTCTTTATTAATTTACCAGGCCGTCCTACTATTGCTGTGCTGCCCCCCCCCCCCCACTCCACATACTGCTATAAGTCTTACTTTTGCTTAGCCCCCCCCCCCCCCTCCACTTACACTTCTACTGAACCTCAACTTCCATAACTTAACTGACACATATTCAAATAATGAAAATACTGATAGTATGACAGGGATGCACCATAATTAACTTTTTTTTATCATTATTTTTCCCTTTCCATGCTTCCCTCTCTCCTTTGGGGCTGACCCTTTCCTTCTCCTTTAACCCTCCCCATCCAAATTCTCTCTCTCATTCTGATCTTGTCTTTTACTAGCTGTGTCATGTTTCCCTAGAGGGTCGAGGGTAGCCTAGACCCCCTAGGTTTTGCTTCTGGCCGATCCGCTCTTTGGCCATGGTGGGGAGCTGGGGTGGGTGTGAAAGCCTCCATCACAGCCGTCCTTCACCAGGGTTGATTTTTCCTACCTGGCACTTAGGTGGCCAGCCTCGTACGGATGTTGCCTGGACCTGGCTGGCTCACCTGAGGGCCTTCCCTTTTCCCAAAGGCCGACCAGGTCCCTGCCAGATCGGAGTGTTCCTCTGATCCATGCTGGACTTTGGCCGGCCGCTCTTTCTCCACTCTTCTTCTCTCTATCTTCTTCAATTTAAAGTAACTTATTTATGAAAGTATCTCTTTCAAGATTGGCATTCTAAATTCAAAATTTATCCCCAATATTCTGATTGTAAGTATGTTTGGCAAATTTTATTAGATTGAAATTTCATTGATTGTTTGGCTATTATGTTTAGGCACTGCTCAAAATTCGAAAAGACCTCGCACTCACCTCGATGATTAAACACCCAGACTTATCCTGATTTATCAGTATGGTCTTGCTCGTCATGACAGTCCTTTCTCCGCTACGCTGATTACATTTAATCGTCAGAAGGATTCTCTGGATATAGATAAGGGAAACATGGCTCTGGAAGATTCTCTGGATACGGATAAGGGAAACAAAAACCCATATGATGTAGTGCTGTCTCTGTATAGCGGAACATCGGGTGATGCCATTCAATTTACTCCAATTGTCCATCCTCGCTGACCACATGCATCCCTTCATGTTGGATGTTTTCTCTGGTGGTGATGGTGCCTACCAACAGGAGAATGTGCCCTGCCATGTTGCTAAGGTGGACTGGTTTCCAGAAATAAGACAGCAATGTCTCCGTTCTCCCTTGGCCAACGAAATCACCTGACCCCAATCCCATAGAGCACTTGTGGGACCATTTGGATCAACAGGTTCGGCGTAAGGATCCACAACCACGTCATCTCCGGAACCTCTGTGCTCTGTTGGAGTCTGAATGGGCATGTGCGCCTCTGGCAACCTTCCAGGCCTCATTGCATCCATGCCGTCTCGCCCTGTCATCCGGGCCAAGGTTGGTTATTCCCATTATTAGGTAGGTGGTCATATTATTCTGATATGACTGCGTATATGCACTTGAATTGTCCATAGCAGTTGTTGATTTCTTCAATTGACTGAAAATTTTCTATTGTAGATCCTTCAATAATTCTATGGTATAATGCTTAAAGCCACTAATAGAGGAGGATTGTTTAATGGCTGGTAGCTCAGAGCATCTGACAAGTTATCAGAAGGTCGTGTGTTCAGATCCCATCCAGCTAATGACAATTTTTTCCTCTATATTTATTTAGCATATCACCAACAGGTGTACGAGAGATATACAACAGTATCTGTGAGAGCCTATTATTTCAACCTTCAATATTTGTTTTAATCTTATGCCTGTGGTAAAGCTAAGGAGGTTTGGTGTTGTAGATGGATTTTATTGCTTCGTATGTTTTCACTACTGAATAGTACATTTTCTTTTCTGATAATTTTTGTAACTGAGGAAACAATTTTATTTATTTTCAATGTTATGTATCAGTGGGTGATTAATGTGTTTGAGATTCATTCTGCTATACATTTTAACCCTTTCTGTGTCAGAGCAAAGTTAATCATTTTCATTTTTTGAATTCTAGTGACCTTAGAAGTAAACATCATTCTCACAGTAAAAACTTATAAAAAATATTTTTCCCAAATAGAAATTGGCAGTTTAACTGTTTCTAATCAAATATTGAAAATAACATATAAACTAGATATATATTATTTGATTCTGCTTGAAAAAATTATAATAAATTTAAAAAATAAATCTATTTGGGCTTTCAGTGTGTATACAAATGTTCATTTACCCTAAATAGCATCAAGTAGCAATGCTTCAGTGTATGCCTTTATTCTGTTATATATATCTATGTAGATTACACTGGGCAACAAATTTTCATAAATAAAAGTCATGCCTCTGAGATAAAAGTAGCCATTTCTTAAAGATTTCAAGGTGCTGAACATGACAATGAAAATTAGCTACGATTTCTGAGAAATCTGCAATAGTTTCTTATGTAATAGAGTAATATGTACATATGACATGCATCAGTAAAACTATGCTTCTACTTCCAACGTCGCTTGTACAGCTGCTCAGGATCATCTCTGGTGGGCATCCATCAGTAGTCAGCCAACACTGAAGTGGACCAGTTTCCCTGGTATCATTTCTACATCATTGCAATGTCCTGGTTAAAACGTTCACCGTGCTCATCACTAACAATGCCACAGTTGTTGGGGAAGAAATCTAAGTGGGAATGGAGAAAGTGGATCTTTAAGAACATATTGCAGCCAAGTTTGTGATACAGAGACATGTCCTTAACCAGTTTCTTGTAGCTGTCTGCCCTGACATTCCCAAGGAATTTGGTTGACACCAGATGAAAAACGTCCCAAACCTTTTTCTTATCACCCTGAGGCAGGTTGTCGAACATCTGGTCTCTGAACAGCTCATGGATCTGAGGACCCACAAAAATTCCCTCTTTAATTTTCACTTCACTGAGTCAAGGGAATTTGTCAGCCAAGTACTTGAAAGCTGATGCAGTCTGGTCCATGGCTTTTATGAAGTTTTTCATCACACCAAGTTTGATGTGTAGGGACGGTAGCAGGATTTTGTGCATTTCTGCCAGTGCTGGTTGTTCCATATTCTTCTCTCCGATCTTCAGAGATTTCCTCTGAGGCCAGTTTCTCTTCACGTAGTGCAAAGTCTTTGCTCGGCTGTCCCATTCACATAAGAAACAGCAGTACTTCATATATCTGAGCTGCAGACCCATCAACAGAGCCACTACCTTCAAGTTACAACAGAGATGCCAGTCATACTTGCTGTATTGAACACAGTTCAACAGCTGTTTTAGGTTGTCGTAGATTTCAGTAATAAATAGTCACTTTGACGTCAATTTCAATTTTAGAGGAAAAAATTGTCTCTTTCACGTATAGAGTATGTCCGACCAGAATGGATGGAAGTTGATTTCCATTATACAGCAACACTACTTTGAGACTCAATTTTGAGGTGTCTATGAATAGTCACCATTCTTGAAGGTCATGTTTGATTCCAAGAGCATTCATCAGGCCATCTACATTGGCGCAGAATACAAGGTCATCTTCCTTTCTGAAGTAAGGTGCAAACTGCTCATGACAAGTTGGAAACAAAGTCACTTGGACATTTTCCTTGATAAGATTTCATTGTTTAAGTCTTGATCCAAGTAACTCTGCTTTGGCCTTGGACAGCTCCAGATCATGAACAAGATCGTTTATTTGTTCTTTGGTGAAAATGTGCGGCGCAGATGATGCACCGTGGCAGACATATGGATCATCATTAGACACCGAAGGCTGCAGAGAACCTGACATTGGTTCACCTCCCTCCTCATCGTTTGAATCGATGGAAAATTCTTTTGGAGGTTCGGGAAAGGGATACGCCTTTGCTGTGCAGAACTGGTCGGAGAGCAGATTGTATATTCGGGAACACTATTGTCCACTTCTTTTTCCTTGGGATGCCTCCAGAAACAGGTGGAACCATGCAGAAGTAGCAGTCATTTATGCGATTGCTTGGCTCTCTCCAAACCATAGAAACAGCAAACAGCATCACCACTTTGGCCTTTCAGCCACTTTGGAAGATTTCTTGCACATGTACTGCAGTATATGTGTGGGGCCCAGGCCTTGTCCTGGTCCCTGATCTCATATCCAAAATAAAACTCATGTGCCACTTTCACTATTGGAGTGATGGCCCTTTTCTGGCTTGCAAATGTCACTTCCCTGCAAATGTAACAAAATGCATCTGCACTATTAACACAGTTACAAGGCACCCCTACTGCTGGGTTAAAACTGCAAGGATCACTTGTGTTGCACTTATGACTCAGGGATAAATGGGAGTCACTAAAAAGACTTGCTCACCCTACAAGATTTTGCTTACAACTAATGATTGCATCATCTTTTGCCTGTGATCGTAAAGCAGCAATGTCATGACTCAAGTACATTGCATCAGACAATGATAAAATACCTCTGGGGGTTGTGTGTATGGCAGGCTGATGCAATACAACGCAATATGTTGCAATCTGGAGTTTAAAATACAGCATTATGAAATGGTTACCTATGTGTTCAATGCAGACTGAGTGATTTATACATAACCATCTCTGCCTCTTCTAAACAAGAGCCAATCGACAAATTTTATTGTTATTTTTGTGTTCAGCACCTTGAAATTAGTAAAGATTGGCTATTTTCATTTCAGTCTTTTTGTGTGTCGCCCAATGCTATTGATCAGTTGTGATTTCTAGTATTCTAACGTACTTATACTTATTGTACAGGGTGTGTGATGTAACTATAGAAATAACAAAATTATTAGATGATGAATTTTTTCAAACAATTTCTTTCCAAAGAAGCTTTCTGAAAGAGAAGAAGAAAAAAATAATTTTTTTTTTAATTCACAGACAGTTTGGATTTAGGAAAAAAACAGGAATGGAAGATGCTTTATTGAGGTTTACTGATACAATATATATTGTGATTAACAATACCAATTAAGCTTTAACTATTTATTTTATATATTCAGAAAGCTTTTGACAATTATAGGAAATTACTACAAAAACTGGAAGCAGGTGGAATGAAAAATGTTGCATTGAAATGGTTGGCAAATTATTTAGATATACAGTTCAGCAGGTTAAAAATAAATTATACAGCTCACGGGAAAAAAATTAGGTTTGGAGTATCTCAAGGATTTGTCCTAGGACCTTTGCTGTTTACTTTATACATTAATAACTTGGAAAATAATGATATAAAGGGAAAGTTAACCTTATTTTCTGATGATACAAGTTTAATTTATGTGAGTAAAGATATATCATATATTTTTTCTTGTGCACATAAGGACTTAAAATTAATTAGTAAATGGTTAAGAACAATTCACTAGCTATACACATTAAAAAGATTAACTCCATTTTCTTTTGCACAAAACAAAATTACTTTATTTTAAACTCGCAGAGATCTCTAAAATTAATCTATCATGAAAGAAATTATAACTTGCTATATAATTGTAATTGTGCACATATGGCAATTGTAAATTCTGTAGAACACTTAAGAATTTGGTTTGATGAAGTTTTACTTTGACTATTAGTGTCAACAAGGTTAACACAAAGAACACATATCGCTTATGGTGAATATGGGAATCTCATTTGCAAAGAGAATGAAGTTTTTCAATCACATACTTTTGGACTCTTTAGAAGTCTTAATTTGAATTAATGAATGATTGGAAAGATGCAAATAGAAGCATTTTATTAATACTTATAAACATAAAAAGTATTTGCATTTTATTCATTAAATTAAAAAAGTTGCTATTCTCACACCCTTCTGAGAACCCACCCTATATCATCTACCACCTTATGCTCTAATTACAGATTTAGGCATAAGGGATCAACCAATTGCTTCCAATGAAAACTGCAAGGCCTTCAGATTCCACCACTAATTTCAAATTTCCAGCATAAATACACTGCTTGCAATATTTATTTAAATGTTAGCAATTTTCAGCTTTTTCCACCATTAGAAGATTCAATTTAAGCTTTTGGGAGATTTGGAAAAGGCAAATTGTAATATTTCATCAATACCTATCCAACCCAAAAAATGCTTTCATCTCTAAAAAAAATATCTCTGAAAACGAAAAAGCTGCTTTTCCACACCACCTGGGGAAATGGGTCAACTCAATGTAAATAATTGAAAATTCACAACCTTCACATTCATAAATAAATAATAAATTCCCCTACAGCAGCTCTTGCCACAGAGATCTGACAGGAGCCCGTCGGTTTAATACGCCATAGTAGAAGATCTGTGAGGATGGCGGGACCTCAGCAGAAAAACAACACAAACATCCATATCTTACCTGGGGCTCAAACCCAGGTCCCTTTGATCAGTAGTCAAGCATGCTAACCACTTGGCCACAGGATGGCTCCACCAACAAAATTTCGAATTTTTAGCATAAATAAATCATTTTATAATATTCATTAAAGTTTTGTCTTTTTCATACTTATTGCCCTCTAACAATGTAAATTAAATCCACCTAAGGATTTCAAAAATGCAAATCATAATATTTAATTCATACCAATCCAACTAAAAAATAACTTTCCAATTAAAACAAAACAGTTGTGCTTCCAAACCCCTGGGGGTAAAGGACAACTCATTATTGCCAATGCAAACTTCATGACCTTCGCATTCCACCACCAAAATTTCTATCATAAATACATCATATCACGTCTCTATCTTGTCCCACTTCCACGACAGTGCCTACCTGATGATGTGGCGAAGTGGATAGCATGAAACAAGTAGCAATGCCTGGTCACCAACATCCCATATAGGCAACCGGCTCAGTGCACTAATAGGAGCCCAAAATTTAGAATGCTGTGACTCATACCACAGAGGCAGCAAAGTGCAATACCACAGCAATTAAGAACTATCACCAAGTGAGGAGCAACAATACTGGACCTGTGAAAATATCAGCTATTGAGAACAGCACACAACCTAGAATTGTCCTCCTTGAACAACCGAAGAAGCCATCTCTGACGAACGAAGAAAATGCAAGTATGACTATTTAACGTAAACTTCACTGCACCGCCCTACGACCATCAATTACCACATTAGTGTCAATGAACCGATTGTTTGTCACAATAACACGTGACTAGTCCAGCACCTACAGTGTTTATAGTTAGTTGATTGGTTGTTTTACCTCTGAGCGGCACTTTTTTGCACACCATGGGCTAAATAGCCAGGTCACATGGACCCCGAAGGCTCAGAGAAGGTTGGGGGAGGAAACCCACTGGAACAGCTATTGGGAGACAGATGGTAGCCTCCCATCAAGGCCATCCAGTGTGTTCTTTAACAAGCACAGGCTATGGCTCTCTTATACACGGGGCCAAGGCTCAATACCCCATTCAACAGATATCAGCCTTTCCAAGCCCATCAGTGTCCCCTACCGACTGTGGGCAGGGCGCAGAATTTTGCGGAGATAAATCTCAATGCTGATCCAGCTGGGACTCGAACCTGGAAACTGCAGATTATGAGCCTGGCACACTACCAACTGAGCCCCACCCCCATCCCCATTTCCAGTTGACACATGGAATTAAATCCTGGCGAAGTGCTTACCATAATGTTTCAACAACTATTTGTTCATCGAAAAAAAGATGTATTTGACTGATTAGTAATATTATTGGAAGACAATCATTATTGCACTCTTTAGGCAAACCAATATATTATCTTTATGTTTCCTTTGCTTTTTTTTTGAAACTACAAAATATTTTACCACAGAAAATGTGTAGAAACTCGTCTAACTCACTATGACCTAGGAAGTGATAAAAATATTTCGTATGTGATCCCTCAAATGTATAAAGAAAAATTTAAACATTATTATTTATATTCAGCTCTGAAATTCATTAACATTATCTCAAACATCAAAACTGCAACAAATCTTCATATATTTACTAAGCATCTAAAAAAAGTTTAATTTTGGGAACTAATGACATTGAAGTCTTCTTGAATATTAGTAAAGTGCTACAAAATTAATCCACTTTACATTTCTCATATAACTAATTAAAAGTTCTTTTTATGTTCTTGAAATTGAACTGATATGGAAGGCACATGCATGAAATTATTCTTATATGCTTTCATTTTGTATTAAAAATATTTACTTTGAAAATAAAATTACTACATTATTTTATTGTACAATTAAAAATATCTGATATTAGGTTTATTAAATTTTACAATATTTGGTTTCCATTACATACTGAATAAAACTTTACTAACTTGGGTGTATTCATAAAACAATATTTCAATTTTTTACATCACTTTTCATAAACTATAAGAAATTTTGGTTTACCTATCAATTCTTAATAATACATTTTTGTCTGGCTTGACATTTAACTCTTCACAAAGTTGCAGAAATATATGTTTAAAATCCTCCATGATTTTCATATGTTTAAAAATTCTAAAATAAAAAATTCATGTCAGAAGTTAATGAAACAACTTGTAGCAATATGTATATATGAAAAAAAAAAATCAATAGCAGACTTGACTAAGTATAAAAATGATCTACAAAACAATGCATTTTGTTTCCCATTAGAATAACTTCAAAGTTCATTGGCATCATTTTTTGTTAAATAACAACTAATAAATCAGCACTTTAGCATCAATTTAAATTTTTTAAATTTTAGAGGAAAAATTGTCTTGAGCCGGGTGGGATACAAACCCACGACCTCCTGATAACATGTCAGGTGCTCTGGGCCACTGAGCTACCGGCCGCCGATCAAGATCTCCTCTAATTAGCGCTATGAACATTTCTTTCATGTTACTATATGAGCTATTCTAGGCAGTTTAGCCACAAGCGGCCTTTCAACTTTTGCCAATAGATGGAAGCATATGATTACAAGTATGCAGATAATAATGAAATAAACTCGACATATTCCATATCAACTAATAAATCAGCACTTTAGCATCGATTTAAATTTTTTTTTTACCGGCAACTCTTTTCCTGCCATCGTGCTAAAGTACCCAGACTTCTTGCCTGTCTTCACAGATGGCTCGAAGTCCGGAACATCCGTGGGATTGGCCATGGTAGAGGTAGAGAGTACCATAAGTAGAGGTTATTACTTTGGCAAATTTGTCATACTTTTGGTATTTTTCCTAAATTAACAAAGTAGCCATCCGTGATTTGAAAAACATTTTTAAGTTAGCAAAAAAACACAAAGCAACTACTTGTGATTTGGTATGATACTTGTGATAGTCAAGATTATCTAAATTTTTTAAAAGTGAACAGGACTGAAATTTTTTGTTAAATCAATGAACCAATGATTTCTTGTAAATAAAATTTCCTCAAATACATTGCAGGAAATAAAAAATGCAACACTTACAAGAAGTTATGCAAATGTGACAAAATTTAGGGAGGCGGTAGTACACGTAAATGCAAGAAAATGATTAGATTTGTAGGACAATCAAAATGATTGAACAGGCATGAGCTGTCACAGATGCAGAGCAGCCAAACATAGATAAAGGCAACCAAAGCTCCCTGGTTGACAAAACATTGTGAAAATAGTTCTAAATCACTAAAGATGCCCTTAAGCAGATGTCAAAAGCAGTTCCCACAGTTAACGGACTTCGAGTGTGGAAGAATCATCAGCCTTCGAAAAGCTGGTGTGTCATAGAAAGATGTGGCCAACCTTGTCAGTTGTAATCCCAGCATCATTGTATACATATGATGCCAGTGGATTCAAGAAGGATCCAGCACATGCCAACAAGGATCAGGAAGACAACTATGACCACAGAGTGACAGGACCGCCATTTTCAACACATGGCATTGTGCGACAGATTTGTGACTACAACGCAACTGCAAAGAGAATGGTAATAGGTAACACATCGAATACCTACCAGGCAGATGGTAAACAACAGGCTTTTAGAGTTTTCATTGCAAGCCTTTCGTCTGACACTGTGTTTGCCCCTCACATCTGCCCACATGCAAGCACATCTTTAGTGGTATCACCTCAGACAGAACTGGAATGAACAAGGGTGGAGTACCGTGGTACTTAGTGACGAATCTCATTTTTGTCTTGGTCAGCACGATGGTAGACAACATGTTCGCCATCATCTATGGGAAAGGAATGCCACCCAGTGCATGCAACATTGTCACACAACTCCAGCACCTGGTGTCTTCATATGGGGTGCCATTAATCAGACATCTTGGTCAGAACTGGTCATCATAAGGGGATCTCTACCCAATGATATGCTACCAATATTTTTCAGCCTGTGGCTGTCCCACTTGTTCAGCAGCACAGAACCTTTTATGCAAGATAATGCCTGTCCCTACACAGCCCGCATTAGTCTGCAGTATCTACACAAGGTTGGTTGGTTATTTTGGGTTTAATGGCACATTAGCATCTAAGGCTATAATGTGCCTAACATATGTCCAAATAAAAGATAAAAGTCACAGAACCCTCAACCAAGTATTAAAAATAAACTACAAACTCATACACAAATCTAAAATAATAAAAGGAAACATAGCCAACAAGAAACAAATGCATAAATATGTTATAATATAAAAGTAACCCAGGTGTAAGTGACCTGGGCTAAACATAAGAAAATAAACATTGGAGTAAAACCATAGTCGAGTAAAATATCCAGTACAATGTAAAAATTTAAATACAGAGCTAAAACAACAATGATCAGATAAGAGGTGTCCGAGTGTAAGGGGCTCGGACGTAAAATCATGAAAGTTAAAATACATTCTATGGTC
>JAWZYU010001436.1:0-27727 GCA_038380435.1 Ryuthela nishihirai
AAAGGTAATTTTAGTTATTGTAACTATTATTATCGAACAAGAATCCTTACCTAAAACTCCAATCGTGAAAGAAATAACATCGAAGAATTAACTTGATTTACCATAGCATCAGATGCTGCCGGTCGTAGAATAGTGCCAGGCATAAGAGGATAACAGTAGAATTAACTGGAATAATGATGATAGGGAACACACTTCTCCCATATATCAATTGCTCATTTTCAAATATTATTCACATCTCTCAAGATGTAAATTACGGGTGAATGCTACGCGCTCTTCATGCTAACGGAGCAAGTGCATTTTTCCTTTTAGTCTATCTTCACATTGGGCGCGGTATTTATTACGGCGGCTACCGTAACACTATAGCCTGAAATGTAGGAGTTATTATTCTTATTACAATAATAGCAACTGCATTCCTAGGCTACGTCCTCCCATGAGGCCAGATGTCCTTTTGGGCTGCTACAGTAATTACTAACCTACTATCTGCCATCCCTATATTTGGTGAAATACTAGTACAATGAATTTGAGGGGGCTTTTCAGTAAGTAATCCTACCTTAACCCGATTTTTTGCACTACATTTCCTATTACCCTTTATCTTAGTAGTTATAGTAATTTTACACTTAATATTTCTTCACCAAACAGGATCTAACAATCCACTAGGGCTAACTAAAAATTTGGACAAATCACCTTTTCATCCATACTTCACCAGAAGGGACATTTTGGGAGTAGCAATTATAGCCATGGCTATAATTCCATTTTCCCTCTATCTTCCATTCTTACTAAGTGATTCAGAAAACTTTATCACATGCTAACCCCCTTCTTACACCCCTTCATATCCAACCAGAATGATACTTCTTATTTGCTTACGCCATTCTGCGATCTATCCCCAATAAAATGGGTGGGGTAATCGCCCTATTTTCATCATTACTAATTCTATTCATCTTTCCAATCTCATTCACCCATAAATTTCAATCTACATGTTTTTATCCTTTAAGAAAACTAATATTTTGAATATTTTTTGTCTTATTTGCACTTCTAACATGAATAGGGTCTCAACCAGTAGAATACCCATTTGACACCCTAGTATTACACATAACATTATTACTTTACATTTTTTCCTGCATTTATAGTCTCTTTTAAGCTTTATGACCTACTTTAGCTCTTTAGCCAGCCAATATGGCATTTGTTTTGAAAGCAAAATTTAGGGTATCCTAAGAGCTTCAAGTAATTATTACTCTTAATACACAATTTAAAATAAAAATAACTAAGCATCCTGATAACAATGGTTTTCAAGCTAACAATATTAGCCTGTCATATCGAAATCGGGGATAACTCCCCCGAATCCATAATATAACTAATATAAACCCAAGACCTAACATCACATTATTTAAGCTTACACCACCAAAAAATAAAACAATTCTTAAAATTCTAAGCATTATAATTCTAGAATATTCTGATATAAAAATAATAGCAAAACCACCTCCTATAAATTCTACATTAAACCCAGATACAAGCTCAGACTCACCCTCAGCAAAATCAAATGGAGTACGATTTAACTCAGCTAGACAAGTAATACTTCATATTATCACTAAAAATATATTACCCACAAAAAACCATAGTACCTCCTGTAATAAAAATAAATCTATCAACAAATAGCTCTTTGTGATAATCAATAAACCCAATAAAATAAACATAAAACTAACTTCATAAGACACTATTTGAGCCACACCTCGATATGATCCAAGCAAAGAATACCTTGAGTTTGAGCCTCACCCTACTATTAGTAAAGAAAAGACTCCTAATCCTGAACAAACCAAAAAAAATAGAATCCCATACCTTAAATCTAACACCCCCTCAGCATACGGGACCACTACCCACACTATTAATGAAAGCAAAATTATTAGTAATGGTCCTAAATAAAAATAAATGATATTAGAAGACTCTAAAGAGAAAAAACTCTTTCTAAACAACTTTAATGCATCACCAAAAGGTTGTAAGATTCCTATCATACCTACCCTGTTAGGGCCCTTTCGACATTGAATATAGCCTAAAAGCCTACGCTCTACTAATGTAAAAAAGGCCACCCCAACTAAGATCATTAGCAATATTAACAACACCCTAAAAACATGCACTATTGACGGGTCTACCTTATAAAGAGCTTAAATCTCAAGCATATTATCTGCCACATCAACTACTAAATAGAGGAGTCTATAATCATATTCTAAATATGATGCAATTTTCTGCCAATTTAGCATCAATATCTATAATTCATTATACTTAGAATAAAATCATTTAGGTCCTTTCGTACTACAAATTATATATTATTTCTGAAGATAGAAACCGATCTGGCTCACGCCGATCTGAACTCAAATCACGTAAAGGTTTAAAAGTCGAACAGACTTCCTTCATAGCCTACTGCGCCCATAAGGTACTTTAATTCAACATCGAGGTCTCAAACTTTCCATTAAATAAGATCTTCAAAAGAAAATTAAGCTGTTATCCCTATAGTAACTTTATCTACTCCTCAATAAAATTGGGTCAATAAAGATAAAAATATCATGAATAAGATTACAATCTTATCCTACCACCCCAGTAAAATTTTTAAAATTAAGCTTAATAGGGTCTTATCGTCTTTCAGATTTATACTAGCCTTTTTACTAACTAATTTATTTCACCAAATAATAAAGAGACAGGTTTTTCTTCGATCAAACCCTTCATTCCAGACCTCATTTAAAAGACAAGTGATTATGCTACCTTAGCACAGTCATAATACTGCGGCTATTAACTTATAGCAGGGAGCAGGTAAGATTTTCTATCATTAACAAAAAACCATGTTTTTGATAAACAGGCGAGAAACATTATTGCCTAGTTCCTTTTTATTATTTACATTACCTCCTATCAATAAAATTTTCATCACTGTAAGGTAATATTCACTACTACTAATATAAATATTAATATAAACTACTTTAAATGCCAATTACTCTTTCTATATTTTTTTATTATAAATCATTACAAAAAGTCATTAAACAACATAGCTACTACCAAGCCTTTTATCTAATTAACAAAAATATTAAGATTGTCCCCATGCTTATCCATAAAAACATTCAATATAACTTATACCATAAAGTATTTTAAAAAGAAAGAACTAGATATATTTAAATTCGATTAGCATATCACATCTAAAATAAAATTATATAGATTTTTGCAATAATCTCTAAGATTTTATTTTAGATCATTTAAATTCGAGATCCTGTACATATGTGAGCTTAACTTATTTATCCCTGATACTAAAGGTACAAACATTACTTACGTCTTTTTCCACTATCCTTCTCAGTTTTCTCACTTTTAAATATCAATAAATTTACCTTATTAATAATTTTTTATTTACAATTTATCTTTTATTAAAATAGAGTACCCAAAAGATTCCCCTTAATGTAAATAAGATGCTAACTAGCCCTACTCTACCTAGGGGTACCTTCCGGTGCCCCAACTATGTTACGACTTATCTCATTTTACAATGAGAGTGACGGGCGATATGTACATTTTTAATTACTGAATTCAAAATAACATAGTATGTTATTTTTACTTTTAAATCCTTTTTCAAGTAACCCTTTAGGCTTACCATCTATGTATCTTCAATAGTAGCCCACACATCCTTTATTGTCCGCTACACCTTGACCTGATCTTTAAACCTTTATTTTTAAGACTAACTTCTATGAAATTAATCTAAACGGCGGTATATAAACTTAAATAAAGTTAAATTTAACGTGGATCATCGATTACACTGCAAGCTCCTCTAACAAGATTAAAAACCGCCAAAACACTTAGGTTTCAATAAAATCTACTACCTTTATAATCTCAAGACTAATAGGGTATCTAATCCTAGTTGCTCCACCTGATTTAAAATAATTTTAAAAATTTCATATTTTTAAAAATCTGATTTCACCCCAACCATTAAAAATTTTAAAACCTCATATATTATTCTTATTAATTACGCTGTGCCCTCTCGTATAACCGCGGCGGCTGGCACGTATTTGGCCGGGCATAATAACAATTTCTTTGGTGACATTCATATCAAAAGGTTATCTAGTTCTCAGGACTAATTTTAAATCTAAATAACGGTCCAAGCATAAAATAAGTTAAGTTTAAACTTTTTTAATGTGAAACATCTATGGTTTTATATAAATTCCAAATCACTATACCATTTGGAGTTTATATAAAACCCACCTACATTTCTAAACAAAAATAGTATATATTACTAAGATTAAAAGAATCAAGATTTTTAAAGAAATGTAATCAACAGTTTAATGTAAATTTATTGTTTAAATTTTCATATTATGAAAATTTAATTTTTTTTTTTTTCCTTATTTTTATTAATATATGCAACATAAGGCTTTGTACCTTTAATTAGCTGATTCAAAATTACGTTATGAGTTACTGCTATTTTAATTTAAATAGATTATAAATACTTAAGATTTTTTAAAAATAAGCCTATACCTTATTAGTAAGATGCCTGAAAAAGGGCTATTCTGATAGAATAGATTATGGATTTCCTCTTACCTTAGCAATAATGTCTCCATTTTTTAGAACTCAAACTTCTATGTACTTATACTAAATGCTATAAAAGTAAGCTAATTTTAAGCTTATGGGCTCATACCCCATTAATGGTAACCCCTTTTATAATCCAGCCAAGATTATTTTTATTTTCATTTTTCCTTATATTTAGCTTTGCTATAGTACTTAGATCCTCATCATGATTTATAACCTGGTCTGGGTTAGAAATAAATACTATTTCATTTATTTCCTGTATTTATGAAGAGGGCGACAAATTCTCAAGAGAAAATTGCTTTAAATACTTTTTTGTCCAATCAATTTCTTCCATTATCCTTTTATTTTTTTCCCAACCAATTATAAATTTCCTTAACAACTCCCTTTTTATCAATTTAGCTCTTTTATTTAAACTGGGTGCTGCCCCATTCCACTTATGGTTTATCTCCATAATAAAGTTTCTAAAATGAATTCCATGCCTTCTTCTTTCCTCTATCCAAAAATTTATTCCTCTTTCTATGATATTTTCAACCAAGTCTACAATCATCCAAAGTTTTACTATCATTTCTGCTGTAATAGGAAGACTAGGAGGATTAAACCAAACAAACATAAAAACTCTCTTTGCGTATTCCTCTGTAGTCCACCTTAGATGACTACTAAGATTAATCCCCTCCTCAAATATAATTTGAATTTTTTACTGGGCTTGCTACTTTTTATTGTCTTTATCTATTATTTCTATCATATCATCAATATTCCTACTGTCTATTAAAAATATAATAAACTTAATATGGCCGAAACAATTCCTAATTCTCTTTATATTTTTATCACTTGGAGGACTCCCACCACTATTTGGATTTTTACCTAAGTGAATAGCATTAAATAATTTAATCTTCACCTCTCCGATAATTAGAATAATCCTAATTATTACAGCAATTTTAAACCTTTACTTTTACATTCGAGCCTTTTACATTCCAATACTTTATTCAAGCCCTCTGTCTAAATTTAATCTTAATATTTTACCAATCTCAATTTATTCCGCCATATTTATAACCCTTACAGTTTTAATCTTGCCACTTATTCCAATTTCAAACTAAGATTTTAAGTTAAATAAACTAGTAGCCTTCAAAGCTTCAAATTCCAAATCTTAAACTACTAATTCTATGATTTTGCAAACCATTATTTTTCATAAACTACATAGTTTAGTAGGAGAAATTATCTTCTATAGACTTACAATCTACCGTACTAAAACATCCCTACTGCGATGATTTTTTTCAACAAATCACAAAGACATTGGAACTATATACTTAATTTTTGGGGTATGATCTGCCATAGCTGGAACCGCTTTAAGAATAATCATTCGAACAGAATTAGGACAACCAGGCTCATTAATTGGTGATGATCAAACATATAATGTAATTGTAACTGCCCATGCTTTCATCATAATCTTCTTTATAGTTATACCTATTATAATCGGGGGATTTGGAAATTGACTGGTACCACTAATATTGGGAGCACCAGACATAGCATTCCCACGGCTTAATAATCTTAGTTTCTGATTGCTCCCCCCCTCAATCCTACTCCTTTTAAGATCATCTATAGTAGAAAGAGGAGCTGGTACAGGGTGAACAGTCTATCCTCCACTCGCAGGATTAGAATTCCATCCTGGAGCTTCTGTAGATTTTACCATCTTTTCTCTTCATTTGGCGGGTGCTTCATCAATCTTAGGTGCTATCAATTTTATTACTACAATTATTAATATACGATCAAGAGGAATACTAATAGAACGGATACCACTATTTGTCTGATCAGTATTAGTTACTACTATCCTTCTCCTTTTATCTTTACCTGTTCTAGCAGGTGCAATTACCATATTACTTACAGATCGAAACTTCAACACCTCCTTTTTTGATCCAGCTGGTGGTGGTGACCCTATCTTATTCCAACACTTGTTTTGATTCTTTGGCCATCCTGAAGTGTACATTTTAATCTTACCAGGGTTTGGTATAATCTCCCACATTGTAAGACATAACGCAGGTAAAAAAGAACCTTTTGGGGCCCTAGGAATAATTTATGCTATGGCAGCCATCGGTCTACTAGGGTTTGTTGTTTGAGCTCATCATATATTTACTGTCGGTATAGATGTTGATACCCGAGCGTACTTCACAGCAGCCACAATAATTATTGCTATTCCTACAGGAATTAAAATTTTTAGATGACTTGCAACACTTCATGGGACACATCTTACTATAACAGCCTCTTTGATATGATCTATCGGCTTCATTTTTTTATTTACTATTGGAGGGCTTACAGGAGTTGTACTAGCAAATTCTTCAATTGATATTATCTTACATGATACCTATTATGTCGTAGCCCATTTTCACTATGTTCTATCTATAGGGGCAGTATTTGCCATCATAGCAGGGATAATCCACTGGTTCCCCTTATTATTTAATCTATCCTTAAGACCAAAATGGCTGAAAATCCATTTCATAACAACATTTTTAGGAGTAAATATGACCTTTTTCCCACAACATTTTCTAGGGCTTAACGGAATACCCCGACGATACTCAGACTACCCAGATGCATTCACAGCTTGAAATATTGTCTCATCCCTAGGTAGAATCCTATCCTTACTAGCTATAATCATGTTTATTATAATCGTATGAGAAAGTTTCTCCTCACAACGTACCATTGTATTTCCTGATCACTTTCCATCGTCAATAGAATGATCACATAATATTCCTCCATTACATCACACTTTCAATCAACTTAATTTAACTATTAAGTAACTATTGCCCACATGAGCAAATCTCTCATTTCAAGATAGCGCTTCACCACTAATAGAACAACTGAGCTTTTTCCATGACCACACAATAATTATCCTTGTTATAATTACTATCTTAACTGGTTATATTCTAATTAATATTACACTTACTCCTTTCTTCAACCGCTACCTATTAGAAGGTCAAGAACTAGAAAGATTCTGGACTTTAATCCCAGCCCTACTATTAATTTTTATTGCTTTACCATCTCTCCGTACACTATATCTAATAGATGAAAATATCTCACCAGAATTAACATTAAAAATTACTGGCTTCCAATGATATTGAGTCTATGAGCTAACAGACTTCATAAAAACAGAAATTGAGTCTTTTATATCACACTCAACCGATTCTGCCATCCGTCTCCTTGAAGTAGATAATCCTCTTCCTTTACCATTATTTACCCATATTCGAGCACTAGTTACATCTAATGACGTTATCCACTCCTGAGCTGTTCCTTCTATAGGAGTAAAAATTGATGCTTTACCAGGACGTTTAAATCAAACTACAATTTTCACTAGACGTCCTGGCCTATTTTCAGGTCAATGTTCTGAAATCTGTGGTGCCAATCATAGATTTATACCTATTTCAATTGAAGTTTCTCCCCGACCATCATTCATTTCATGATTACACTCTTCTTCAGATAACCTAACTCAAGGTATTGGCCTCTTAAGCCTAAATATAGATCACTTCTTCTGAAGAGAAATTAGTTAAATAATAACATTAGATTGTCATTCTAAAATTAAATTTTATTTCTCCACTCCTCAAACCTCACCACTATGATGATTCCTGTCACCTATCTTTATCTCTATTACAATTTTAATTTTTATTATAAACCACTTTTTTTTTAAAATTGTAATAGATCTAGATCTAAATATTAAATCTTCTCCCCTTAATTGAAAATGATAACTAATTTATTCTCTATCTTTGATCCCACTGCCTCATTCAATCTATCACTGAATTGAATTTCTATTATAACCGCTATTGTTTTTATTTCTTCTTCCTTTTTTTATATTTCTCCTTTATCGCTCCTCATTTATATAAAAATAATAGCAGTTATCCATAATGAATTTAAACTTTTAGCCTCACCACACTATCAAGGATCAGTACTTTTTTTCTTTAGAATCTTCATCTTCATTTTTCTTATTAATTCTATAGGGTTATGACCCTTTATCTTTACTCCATCAAGCCACATCCTAATAACTTTTTCTTTAAGTTTAACAATCTGAACTACCATTATTATCACTAATCTTTTTATAAAAACCAATATAATAATGTCACACATAGTGCCCCAAGGGACACCTATATTTTTATCATTCTTCATAGTCTTAATTGAGTCTATTAGAAACTTAATTCGCCCTATTACACTGGCCGTACGATTAGCTGCAAATATAATTGCGGGGCATCTTCTCCTATCACTAATTAGAAACATTGCAACATTACACTTTAAACCCGCTCTAATTTCCATTACTGTTCAATCATTATTAATTTTATTAGAATCGGCAGTTGCTCTAATTCAAGCCTTTGTTTTTGCTATCTTATCTCTTTTATACAGAGCCGAATAATGCTAAATCATACTCATCCATTTCACATAGTTAATCAAAGTCCTTGGCCCCTAACAAGAGCTATTAGAGCTATACTTCTAACTAACGGCCTAATTAAATGATTCCACCTTAATTCCATAATTATACTTATTATAGGCCTCTCCATTATAATTTTAACAATAATAATATGATGACGTGATGTCGTGCGAGAAAGAACCTTTCAAGGACTCCATACTAAAATTGTAATTAAAGGGCTACAATGAGGGATAATTTTGTTTATTACTTCAGAAATCTTATTTTTCATTTCATTCTTCTGAGCCTTTTTCCACTCAAGCCTTTCTCCCACCATCGAAATCGGATCCCACTGACCGCCTATAGGTATTATTCCATTCAACCCATTTCAAGTCCCTCTATTAAATACTGCTGTACTTCTTGCCTCTGGTGTGACCGTAACATGATGTCATCAAAGTCTACTTTCCAATAAAAATAAAATAGCTTTTAACAGCCTCCTTCTAACATACATGTTAGGATTCTATTTTACTATTCTTCAAACTTGAGAGTACTTCCAATCCTCTTTCTCTATTTCGGACTCAATCTACGGGACTACCTTCTTCGTAGCGACAGGGTTTCATGGACTTCACGTAATTATTGGTTCTACTTTCTTATTTGTTTGCTTACTACGTATTAAATCTTTTCATCTATCACCACTTCATCACTTTGGATTTGAAGCCGCAGCCTGATACTGGCATTTCGTAGATGTAGTCTGGCTATTTTTATTTACCTTCATCTATTGATGAGGTTCCTACCTTTTAAGTATAAGTGTACATTTGATTTCCAATCAAAAAGAATAAAAAGGTACTTTTAATATCAATTTCTGTAATTATTATATCTTTATCTTTAATTCTTCTTTTCTCATCTATTATTATATCAAAAATAGGAAATAAATGTCATGAAATATTATCCCCATATGAATGCGGATTTGATCCATTTTCAACATCACGCATCCCTTTCTCACTTCGATTCTTCCTAATCACTGTAATTTTCCTTATTTTTGATGTAGAAATTGCCTTAATTCTACCCATTCCCATATCTATAAATTCACCCCTATCACTTATATTTATTCTGTCTTTTTTAATTATCCTGACTCTAGGGCTTCTTCATGAATGAAAAAATGGTATCTTAAAATGACTTTAGGTTGGAATTAATTTAAATTTGGGTTGCAACCAAACTTTTGTCAACTTTCAGACCCTACCTGGTAAAGAAGTGATCACTCACATTCAGTTTCGACCTGAACCCTCGGACCTCGGCCCTTTACTTTTAATAGCCGCCCAAGGGCATCTCACTGTTGATGAGAAATTGAACTAGTTCCTATTAATGGAGGATCTTCTTAGGCCGCTAACCTAACTAAGCTTTTTATGCTATCCTCTTAAAGTTTTTGTAGTGTAATCACTTATCCCTTTCATGGATAAAATAGAATATTTCTCAAAAATATCCTTCTTATCTTCAATAAGATGCTCTAATTAAGCTATTTGAAATAAACAATAAATAAAAATGCTCACCCTACTCTAGATAACAAAAAAATTCACAGAGTCTTAGTTCTTACATTTTCTAAGATTCTTCTTCAGAACAGAAATATCTTAGAGCCTCCATAAGGCCCTAAACCTTCCCCCCATGACCGATCTAAAAAAAACAAATTATCTCCTAGCTTGATATAATTTACTATAAAATTAGAACTAAAATTTTGTAGAAACCATAAGGTAGACATAAATACACCAAATTGTTTAATTAATTTTCCTACCCAACTTAACTGGAAACTAATCCACACACCAAACAAAATAAAAATTAAACCAATAGTTTTCTCATACATTCTAATCATCACACTTATAGGAATTAAGATTACTCATCTTAATAAAGCCCCTCTAATTACCCCTAAAATAGAAAGGAGAGAAATAGAAAGAGATATATGCCCTATATTTTCTATTCTAGCACTAGAGGCACTCATTCTAATAAGGGTAAACCCTGTTAATACTATGCGTATCATATAAGAACCAGTTAAACCAAATGATATTAGGACAAAAATCACTATTAGTATCGTGACTCCTCCTTCTATAAATTTTTCTAAAATTAGATCTTTAGAATAAAACCCAGATATAAAAGGAATTCCTATTAAAGCTAATCCTGAAATTCCAACCCCAACTCTTATAATAGGGGATAAAAAATACGCTCCACCATAAAATCGTAAATCCTGTCTTACCTTATTATGAATCATTACTCCTACACAAAGAAACATTATTGACTTAAAAATAGCATGTACTAATAAGTGGAAATAAGAAATAATATACAACCCTAATGAGCAAGAAAATATTATTACACCAATTTGTCTTAGTGTTGACAGAGCCACAACTTTTTTAAAGTCCATCTCTCAATTGGCAGATAGGCCTGCTAAAAACATAGTAACTCTTGATAAAATAAATAAAAGAAACATTAAACTTCTGTAACTGTCAATACGAATTATTAAAAATACACCAGCAGTGACCAAAGTAGAAGAGTGTACTAAAGCAGAAACTGGGGTTGGGGCGGCTATAGCCGCCGGTAATCAGGCAGAAAACGGAACCTGTGCTCTTTTAGTAATAGCTGCCAGTATTAATATCAACAAGAGGATCCCATTAAAATTCAAACTATTAAATCTTCAATCACCACTCCTCACTAAAAGCCCGATAGATAACAAAAGCCCTACGTCACCCACACGGTTTGTTATGATAGTTAACATGCCAGCATTCAAAGACTTTAAATTTTGATAATAAATTACTAAAATAAAAGAAACCAGCCCGAGACCATCCCATCCTAAAAGAATAAAGATAATATTTCCTCTTAAAATTACCAAACATATTGAAAGTACAAATAGTAAAACTAAAATTCTAAATCGAGCCTCATTTTCCCCACTTATGTATTCAACTCTAAATAAAAATACACACCCTGAAATAAACAATACACAAAACAAAAAAGATAACGAAATCCAATCAATGATTATCTCCACCCTGATTGTAAAAACTCTAAGATTGATAATTCTATAATCTAACCAAATGACCCTATTTCTTATAAAAATGATAAATCCTAAAACCCCAAAAATTAAAGAAAAAAAAAGAAGTGACTGGCTAATCCGTAGAAAAACTTTCTTTGATCAACTTCAGCTCCACAATCTGATATTATTTTTAACTACAAAGAAATAGTCACTCTATAAACACATCAACTTTCAAAATTAAAAATACTAATGGGACCCCATGTATAAACACAATATTAAATTCAGCTATATTGATAGATCTCATAGTATATAAAGGACCTCTCTTTCCATGGTGAGAAATAGAAAATATAAAAATTCTGAATAAAGCACAAAAAAAAGACATGAAAGCAAGTCCTAACATAGTCAGGCCTCCTCATCTTAATAAGCTTATTATAAATAACACCTCACTCATTAAATTTAACGAAGGTGGGGCAGCCATATTAATGATTCTTAAAATGAACCATCAAAATATTAAATTAGGAAATAAAATTAACATTCCCCTTAAAACTACAACTCTACGAGAATGAAACCGCTTGTAAAATAAATTTACCAGATAAAACAAACCAGAGGAGCAAATCCCATGACTAAATATTATTAGTAAGCATCCGCTTAATCTAATCCTTCTTATTACTATTATACCACATAAAACCAACCCTATATGAGAAACAGATGAGTAGGCAATTAAGGCTTTCAAATCTCTCTGACGTAAACAAATCAATCTCGATATTACGCCTCCTAATAATCCGATTCTGACTAAATATCCTCTTCAGTTACAAATATTTCCTCAAATTAAAGGACTTACCCGTATGATTCCGTATCCGCCAAGCTTTAATAAAATGCCGGCAAGAATCATAGACCCCTCCACAGGGGCTTCTACATGAGCCTTAGGCAGCCATAAATGAAATAAAAATATGGGTAATTTTACTAAAAAAGCAATCATTAATACTCACCACCAATCCATACTTCATACTTCACCAACAATATTTAAATACAAATAATTTGAGGATTTATTTATTGTGAACAATAGTCCTAGTAATAAGGGTAGGGAGCCAAATACGGTATAAAAAAGTATATATATTCCTGCCTGAATACGCTCTCTTTGTACCCCCATCCCTAAGATTAATAACACTGTAGGTACTAACACTGCCTCAAAAGCAACATAAAATCCCAAGAAATTAATAAAAAGAAAGCTTAACAAAAGAAATAAAAGAATAAAACTAAATAATATTATTTTTCTTTTATTACCCCTAGCAACTATAACTATCAATAAACATAAAAAAAAGGATAATAAAGCCATAATGATTCTTATTATATCCCCTCCAAAAAACAATACCACAGGGCCTACTAATCTTTCTCTTCATAGTAATAAATTTAAATATATATAGCCAACTACTAACACAATAATTGATCTGAAAACTTCTCTTCTTACTAAAATCAATACTATAGATAAAAAAATAATCCCCATTAAGCTAATCTTCAAATATAAGAAACTATATCTCCACCATGACTCCGACTTAATCTTACTAGCAATCCTAGACCTAATCTACCCTCACAAACCACCAAAGAAAGAAAAAAGAATAAAACGGAAGATTCTTCCCCGATTATTCCTACTAAGCAGCTCAGCCTTAAAAAAATTCTAAGTAGTATTACTTCTAAGCTTAAAAGCATACAAAGAATATGATGACGTCATCATAATAATCTAAGTAGACCTACTACTATGCCTAAATCTATTAAAGTTAAATAAATCAGCTCTTATAGTTTAATTAAAACTTTAACTTTGTAAGTTAAAAATATAGTAGAGCTTCAGAAAAAGAATACCTATCTTTAGTATCCAAAACTAATGTTAATTTAACTATTTTCTGAAAATCTAGAAATCCAATTCCTTATAATTATTTTTCTTTTCTTATTCATAATATCAAATCACCCATTCTTAATAATTTTCATACTAATCTTAATTACACTTATAATGTCCATCATCATCTTTTACTCCATAATCACATCGTGATTCTCCTATGTTCTCCTAATTATTATACTTAGAGGTATAATAATTATTTTTATATATATATAGCTACCCTCTCACCAAATGAGCAATTTAAATGAAATGTGTTCCCTATCATCATTATTCCATTAATTCTACTGTTATCCTCTTATGCCATGCACTATTCTACACCGCACATCTGATCTATTAAACAAGTTAATTCTTCATTTATTTCTTTCACTATTATTTTAGTAAGATTCTTGTTCATAATAATAGTTACAATAACTAAAATTACCTTTTGACATCAGGGGCCAATATCATCATCCTAATCCTAACTCGTAAAACTCACCCAATCGTTAAAATTATTAACTCATCATTATTTGATTTACCATCTCCATCAAATATCTCCTACTTATGAAACTTAGGATCACTATTAGGTTTAATGCTCTTAGCTCAGCTACTAACAGGAATTTTACTAACAATACACTTCTCCCCAGATATCAATATCTCATTTTCAAATATTATTCACATCTCTCAAGATGTAAATTACGGGTGAATGCTACGCGCTCTTCATGCTAACGGAGCAAGTGCATTTTTCCTTTTAGTCTATCTTCACATTGGGCGCGGTATTTATTACGGCGGCTACCGTAACACTATAGCCTGAAATGTAGGAGTTATTATTCTTATTACAATAATAGCAACTGCATTCCTAGGCTACGTCCTCCCATGAGGCCAGATGTCCTTTTGGGCTGCTACAGTAATTACTAACCTACTATCTGCCATCCCTATATTTGGTGAAATACTAGTACAATGAATTTGAGGGGGCTTTTCAGTAAGTAATCCTACCTTAACCCGATTTTTTGCACTACATTTCCTATTACCCTTTATCTTAGTAGTTATAGTAATTTTACACTTAATATTTCTTCACCAAACAGGATCTAACAATCCACTAGGGCTAACTAAAAATTTGGACAAATCACCTTTTCATCCATACTTCACCAGAAGGGACATTTTGGGAGTAGCAATTATAGCCATGGCTATAATTCCATTTTCCCTCTATCTTCCATTCTTACTAAGTGATTCAGAAAACTTTATCCCTGCTAACCCCCTTCTTACACCCCTTCATATCCAACCAGAATGATACTTCTTATTTGCTTACGCCATTCTGCGATCTATCCCCAATAAAATGGGTGGGGTAATCGCCCTATTTTCATCATTACTAATTCTATTCATCTTTCCAATCTCATTCACCCATAAATTTCAATCTACATGTTTTTATCCTTTAAGAAAACTAATATTTTGAATATTTTTTGTCTTATTTGCACTTCTAACATGAATAGGGTCTCAACCAGTAGAATACCCATTTGACACCCTAGTATTACACATAACATTATTATACTTTACATTTTTTCCTGCATTTATAGTCTCTTTTAAGCTTTATGACCTACTTTAGCTCTTTAGCCAATATGGCATTTGTTTTGAAAGCAAAATTTAGGGTATCCTAAGAGCTTCAAGTAATTATTACTCTTAATACACAATTTAAAATAAAAATAACTAAGCATCCTGATAACAATGGTTTTCAAGCTAACAATATTAGCCTGTCATATCGAAATCGGGGATAACTCCCCCGAATCCATAATATAACTAATATAAACCCAAGACCTAACATCACATTATTTAAGCTTACACCACCAAAAAATAAAACAATTCTTAAAATTCTAAGCATTATAATTCTAGAATATTCTGATATAAAAATAATAGCAAAACCACCTCCTATAAATTCTACATTAAACCCAGATACAAGCTCAGACTCACCCTCAGCAAAATCAAATGGAGTACGATTTAACTCAGCTAGACAAGTAATACTTCATATTATCACTAAAAATATATTACCCACAAAAAACCATAGTACCTCCTGTAATAAAAATAAATCTATCAACAAATAGCTCTTTGTGATAATCAATAAACCCAATAAAATAAACATAAAACTAACTTCATAAGACACTATTTGAGCCACACCTCGATATGATCCAAGCAAAGAATACCTTGAGTTTGAGCCTCACCCTACTATTAGTAAAGAAAAGACTCCTAATCCTGAACAAACCAAAAAAAATAGAATCCCATACCTTAAATCTAACACCCCCTCAGCATACGGGACCACTACCCACACTATTAATGAAAGCAAAATTATTAGTAATGGTCCTAAATAAAAATAAATGATATTAGAAGACTCTAAAGAGAAAAAACTCTTTCTAAACAACTTTAATGCATCACCAAAAGGTTGTAAGATTCCTATCATACCTACCCTGTTAGGGCCCTTTCGACATTGAATATAGCCTAAAAGCCTACGCTCTACTAATGTAAAAAAGGCCACCCCAACTAAGATCATTAGCAATATTAACAACACCCTAAAAACATGCACTATTGACGGGTCTACCTTATAAAGAGCTTAAATCTCAAGCATATTATCTGCCACATCAACTACTAAATAGAGGAGTCTATAATCATATTCTAAATATGATGCAATTTTCTGCCAATTTAGCATCAATATCTATAATTCATTATACTTAGAATAAAATCATTTAGGTCCTTTCGTACTACAAATTATATATTATTTCTGAAGATAGAAACCGATCTGGCTCACGCCGATCTGAACTCAAATCACGTAAAGGTTTAAAAGTCGAACAGACTTCCTTCATAGCCTACTGCGCCCATAAGGTACTTTAATTCAACATCGAGGTCTCAAACTTTCCATTAAATAAGATCTTCAAAAGAAAATTAAGCTGTTATCCCTATAGTAACTTTATCTACTCCTCAATAAAATTGGGTCAATAAAGATAAAAATATCATGAATAAGATTACAATCTTATCCTACCACCCCAGTAAAATTTTTAAAATTAAGCTTAATAGGGTCTTATCGTCTTTCAGATTTATACTAGCCTTTTTACTAACTAATTTATTTCACCAAATAATAAAGAGACAGGTTTTTCTTCGATCAAACCCTTCATTCCAGACCTCATTTAAAAGACAAGTGATTATGCTACCTTAGCACAGTCATAATACTGCGGCTATTAACTTATAGCAGGGAGCAGGTAAGATTTTCTATCATTAACAAAAAACCATGTTTTTGATAAACAGGCGAGAAACATTATTGCCTAGTTCCTTTTTATTATTTACATTACCTCCTATCAATAAAATTTTCATCACTGTAAGGTAATATTCACTACTACTAATATAAATATTAATATAAACTACTTTAAATGCCAATTACTCTTTCTATATTTTTTTATTATAAATCATTACAAAAAGTCATTAAACAACATAGCTACTACCAAGCCTTTTATCTAATTAACAAAAATATTAAGATTGTCCCCATGCTTATCCATAAAAACATTCAATATAACTTATACCATAAAGTATTTTAAAAAGAAAGAACTAGATATATTTAAATTCGATTAGCATATCACATCTAAAATAAAATTATATAGATTTTTGCAATAATCTCTAAGATTTTATTTTAGATCATTTAAATTCGAGATCCTGTACATATGTGAGCTTAACTTATTTATCCCTGATACTAAAGGTACAAACATTACTTACGTCTTTTTCCACTATCCTTCTCAGTTTTCTCACTTTTAAATATCAATAAATTTACCTTATTAATAATTTTTTATTTACAATTTATCTTTTATTAAAATAGAGTACCCAAAAGATTCCCCTTAATGTAAATAAGATGCTAACTAGCCCTACTCTACCTAGGGGTACCTTCCGGTGCCCCAACTATGTTACGACTTATCTCATTTTACAATGAGAGTGACGGGCGATATGTACATTTTTAATTACTGAATTCAAAATAACATAGTATGTTATTTTTACTTTTAAATCCTTTTTCAAGTAACCCTTTAGGCTTACCATCTATGTATCTTCAATAGTAGCCCACACATCCTTTATTGTCCGCTACACCTTGACCTGATCTTTAAACCTTTATTTTTAAGACTAACTTCTATGAAATTAATCTAAACGGCGGTATATAAACTTAAATAAAGTTAAATTTAACGTGGATCATCGATTACACTGCAAGCTCCTCTAACAAGATTAAAAACCGCCAAAACACTTAGGTTTCAATAAAATCTACTACCTTTATAATCTCAAGACTAATAGGGTATCTAATCCTAGTTGCTCCACCTGATTTAAAATAATTTTAAAAATTTCATATTTTTAAAAATCTGATTTCACCCCAACCATTAAAAATTTTAAAACCTCATATATTATTCTTATTAATTACGCTGTGCCCTCTCGTATAACCGCGGCGGCTGGCACGTATTTGGCCGGGCATAATAACAATTTCTTTGGTGACATTCATATCAAAAGGTTATCTAGTTCTCAGGACTAATTTTAAATCTAAATAACGGTCCAAGCATAAAATAAGTTAAGTTTAAACTTTTTTAATGTGAAACATCTATGGTTTTATATAAATTCCAAATCACTATACCATTTGGAGTTTATATAAAACCCACCTACATTTCTAAACAAAAATAGTATATATTACTAAGATTAAAAGAATCAAGATTTTTAAAGAAATGTAATCAACAGTTTAATGTAAATTTATTGTTTAAATTTTCATATTATGAAAATTTAATTTTTTTTTTTTTCCTTATTTTTATTAATATATGCAACATAAGGCTTTGTACCTTTAATTAGCTGATTCAAAATTACGTTATGAGTTACTGCTATTTTAATTTAAATAGATTATAAATACTTAAGATTTTTTAAAAATAAGCCTATACCTTATTAGTAAGATGCCTGAAAAAGGGCTATTCTGATAGAATAGATTATGGATTTCCTCTTACCTTAGCAATAATGTCTCCATTTTTTAGAACTCAAACTTCTATGTACTTATACTAAATGCTATAAAAGTAAGCTAATTTTAAGCTTATGGGCTCATACCCCATTAATGGTAACCCCTTTTATAATCCAGCCAAGATTATTTTTATTTTCATTTTTCCTTATATTTAGCTTTGCTATAGTACTTAGATCCTCATCATGATTTATAACCTGGTCTGGGTTAGAAATAAATACTATTTCATTTATTTCCTGTATTTATGAAGAGGGCGACAAATTCTCAAGAGAAAATTGCTTTAAATACTTTTTTGTCCAATCAATTTCTTCCATTATCCTTTTATTTTTTTCCCAACCAATTATAAATTTCCTTAACAACTCCCTTTTTATCAATTTAGCTCTTTTATTTAAACTGGGTGCTGCCCCATTCCACTTATGGTTTATCTCCATAATAAAGTTTCTAAAATGAATTCCATGCCTTCTTCTTTCCTCTATCCAAAAATTTATTCCTCTTTCTATGATATTTTCAACCAAGTCTACAATCATCCAAAGTTTTACTATCATTTCTGCTGTAATAGGAAGACTAGGAGGATTAAACCAAACAAACATAAAAACTCTCTTTGCGTATTCCTCTGTAGTCCACCTTAGATGACTACTAAGATTAATCCCCTCCTCAAATATAATTTGAATTTTTTACTGGGCTTGCTACTTTTTATTGTCTTTATCTATTATTTCTATCATATCATCAATATTCCTACTGTCTATTAAAAATATAATAAACTTAATATGGCCGAAACAATTCCTAATTCTCTTTATATTTTTATCACTTGGAGGACTCCCACCACTATTTGGATTTTTACCTAAGTGAATAGCATTAAATAATTTAATCTTCACCTCTCCGATAATTAGAATAATCCTAATTATTACAGCAATTTTAAACCTTTACTTTTACATTCGAGCCTTTTACATTCCAATACTTTATTCAAGCCCTCTGTCTAAATTTAATCTTAATATTTTACCAATCTCAATTTATTCCGCCATATTTATAACCCTTACAGTTTTAATCTTGCCACTTATTCCAATTTCAAACTAAGATTTTAAGTTAAATAAACTAGTAGCCTTCAAAGCTTCAAATTCCAAATCTTAAACTACTAATTCTATGATTTTGCAAACCATTATTTTTCATAAACTACATAGTTTAGTAGGAGAAATTATCTTCTATAGACTTACAATCTACCGTACTAAAACATCCCTACTGCGATGATTTTTTTCAACAAATCACAAAGACATTGGAACTATATACTTAATTTTTGGGGTATGATCTGCCATAGCTGGAACCGCTTTAAGAATAATCATTCGAACAGAATTAGGACAACCAGGCTCATTAATTGGTGATGATCAAACATATAATGTAATTGTAACTGCCCATGCTTTCATCATAATCTTCTTTATAGTTATACCTATTATAATCGGGGGATTTGGAAATTGACTGGTACCACTAATATTGGGAGCACCAGACATAGCATTCCCACGGCTTAATAATCTTAGTTTCTGATTGCTCCCCCCCTCAATCCTACTCCTTTTAAGATCATCTATAGTAGAAAGAGGAGCTGGTACAGGGTGAACAGTCTATCCTCCACTCGCAGGATTAGAATTCCATCCTGGAGCTTCTGTAGATTTTACCATCTTTTCTCTTCATTTGGCGGGTGCTTCATCAATCTTAGGTGCTATCAATTTTATTACTACAATTATTAATATACGATCAAGAGGAATACTAATAGAACGGATACCACTATTTGTCTGATCAGTATTAGTTACTACTATCCTTCTCCTTTTATCTTTACCTGTTCTAGCAGGTGCAATTACCATATTACTTACAGATCGAAACTTCAACACCTCCTTTTTTGATCCAGCTGGTGGTGGTGACCCTATCTTATTCCAACACTTGTTTTGATTCTTTGGCCATCCTGAAGTGTACATTTTAATCTTACCAGGGTTTGGTATAATCTCCCACATTGTAAGACATAACGCAGGTAAAAAAGAACCTTTTGGGGCCCTAGGAATAATTTATGCTATGGCAGCCATCGGTCTACTAGGGTTTGTTGTTTGAGCTCATCATATATTTACTGTCGGTATAGATGTTGATACCCGAGCGTACTTCACAGCAGCCACAATAATTATTGCTATTCCTACAGGAATTAAAATTTTTAGATGACTTGCAACACTTCATGGGACACATCTTACTATAACAGCCTCTTTGATATGATCTATCGGCTTCATTTTTTTATTTACTATTGGAGGGCTTACAGGAGTTGTACTAGCAAATTCTTCAATTGATATTATCTTACATGATACCTATTATGTCGTAGCCCATTTTCACTATGTTCTATCTATAGGGGCAGTATTTGCCATCATAGCAGGGATAATCCACTGGTTCCCCTTATTATTTAATCTATCCTTAAGACCAAAATGGCTGAAAATCCATTTCATAACAACATTTTTAGGAGTAAATATGACCTTTTTCCCACAACATTTTCTAGGGCTTAACGGAATACCCCGACGATACTCAGACTACCCAGATGCATTCACAGCTTGAAATATTGTCTCATCCCTAGGTAGAATCCTATCCTTACTAGCTATAATCATGTTTATTATAATCGTATGAGAAAGTTTCTCCTCACAACGTACCATTGTATTTCCTGATCACTTTCCATCGTCAATAGAATGATCACATAATATTCCTCCATTACATCACACTTTCAATCAACTTAATTTAACTATTAAGTAACTATTGCCCACATGAGCAAATCTCTCATTTCAAGATAGCGCTTCACCACTAATAGAACAACTGAGCTTTTTCCATGACCACACAATAATTATCCTTGTTATAATTACTATCTTAACTGGTTATATTCTAATTAATATTACACTTACTCCTTTCTTCAACCGCTACCTATTAGAAGGTCAAGAACTAGAAAGATTCTGGACTTTAA
This sequence comes from Ryuthela nishihirai, assembly GCA_038380435.1. Lineage (NCBI taxonomy): Eukaryota > Metazoa > Arthropoda > Arachnida > Araneae > Heptathelidae > Ryuthela > Ryuthela nishihirai. Next base: position 21,783 of record JAWZYU010001436.1, read on the forward strand.
TCCCAGCCCTACTATTAATTTTTATTGCTTTACCATCTCTCCGTACACTATATCTAATAGATGAAAATATCTCACCAGAATTAACATTAAAAATTACTGGCTTCCAATGATATTGAGTCTATGAGCTAACAGACTTCATAAAAACAGAAATTGAGTCTTTTATATCACACTCAACCGATTCTGCCATCCGTCTCCTTGAAGTAGATAATCCTCTTCCTTTACCATTATTTACCCATATTCGAGCACTAGTTACATCTAATGACGTTATCCACTCCTGAGCTGTTCCTTCTATAGGAGTAAAAATTGATGCTTTACCAGGACGTTTAAATCAAACTACAATTTTCACTAGACGTCCTGGCCTATTTTCAGGTCAATGTTCTGAAATCTGTGGTGCCAATCATAGATTTATACCTATTTCAATTGAAGTTTCTCCCCGACCATCATTCATTTCATGATTACACTCTTCTTCAGATAACCTAACTCAAGGTATTGGCCTCTTAAGCCTAAATATAGATCACTTCTTCTGAAGAGAAATTAGTTAAATAATAACATTAGATTGTCATTCTAAAATTAAATTTTATTTCTCCACTCCTCAAACCTCACCACTATGATGATTCCTGTCACCTATCTTTATCTCTATTACAATTTTAATTTTTATTATAAACCACTTTTTTTTTAAAATTGTAATAGATCTAGATCTAAATATTAAATCTTCTCCCCTTAATTGAAAATGATAACTAATTTATTCTCTATCTTTGATCCCACTGCCTCATTCAATCTATCACTGAATTGAATTTCTATTATAACCGCTATTGTTTTTATTTCTTCTTCCTTTTTTTATATTTCTCCTTTATCGCTCCTCATTTATATAAAAATAATAGCAGTTATCCATAATGAATTTAAACTTTTAGCCTCACCACACTATCAAGGATCAGTACTTTTTTTCTTTAGAATCTTCATCTTCATTTTTCTTATTAATTCTATAGGGTTATGACCCTTTATCTTTACTCCATCAAGCCACATCCTAATAACTTTTTCTTTAAGTTTAACAATCTGAACTACCATTATTATCACTAATCTTTTTATAAAAACCAATATAATAATGTCACACATAGTGCCCCAAGGGACACCTATATTTTTATCATTCTTCATAGTCTTAATTGAGTCTATTAGAAACTTAATTCGCCCTATTACACTGGCCGTACGATTAGCTGCAAATATAATTGCGGGGCATCTTCTCCTATCACTAATTAGAAACATTGCAACATTACACTTTAAACCCGCTCTAATTTCCATTACTGTTCAATCATTATTAATTTTATTAGAATCGGCAGTTGCTCTAATTCAAGCCTTTGTTTTTGCTATCTTATCTCTTTTATACAGAGCCGAATAATGCTAAATCATACTCATCCATTTCACATAGTTAATCAAAGTCCTTGGCCCCTAACAAGAGCTATTAGAGCTATACTTCTAACTAACGGCCTAATTAAATGATTCCACCTTAATTCCATAATTATACTTATTATAGGCCTCTCCATTATAATTTTAACAATAATAATATGATGACGTGATGTCGTGCGAGAAAGAACCTTTCAAGGACTCCATACTAAAATTGTAATTAAAGGGCTACAATGAGGGATAATTTTGTTTATTACTTCAGAAATCTTATTTTTCATTTCATTCTTCTGAGCCTTTTTCCACTCAAGCCTTTCTCCCACCATCGAAATCGGATCCCACTGACCGCCTATAGGTATTATTCCATTCAACCCATTTCAAGTCCCTCTATTAAATACTGCTGTACTTCTTGCCTCTGGTGTGACCGTAACATGATGTCATCAAAGTCTACTTTCCAATAAAAATAAAATAGCTTTTAACAGCCTCCTTCTAACATACATGTTAGGATTCTATTTTACTATTCTTCAAACTTGAGAGTACTTCCAATCCTCTTTCTCTATTTCGGACTCAATCTACGGGACTACCTTCTTCGTAGCGACAGGGTTTCATGGACTTCACGTAATTATTGGTTCTACTTTCTTATTTGTTTGCTTACTACGTATTAAATCTTTTCATCTATCACCACTTCATCACTTTGGATTTGAAGCCGCAGCCTGATACTGGCATTTCGTAGATGTAGTCTGGCTATTTTTATTTACCTTCATCTATTGATGAGGTTCCTACCTTTTAAGTATAAGTGTACATTTGATTTCCAATCAAAAAGAATAAAAAGGTACTTTTAATATCAATTTCTGTAATTATTATATCTTTATCTTTAATTCTTCTTTTCTCATCTATTATTATATCAAAAATAGGAAATAAATGTCATGAAATATTATCCCCATATGAATGCGGATTTGATCCATTTTCAACATCACGCATCCCTTTCTCACTTCGATTCTTCCTAATCACTGTAATTTTCCTTATTTTTGATGTAGAAATTGCCTTAATTCTACCCATTCCCATATCTATAAATTCACCCCTATCACTTATATTTATTCTGTCTTTTTTAATTATCCTGACTCTAGGGCTTCTTCATGAATGAAAAAATGGTATCTTAAAATGACTTTAGGTTGGAATTAATTTAAATTTGGGTTGCAACCAAACTTTTGTCAACTTTCAGACCCTACCTGGTAAAGAAGTGATCACTCACATTCAGTTTCGACCTGAACCCTCGGACCTCGGCCCTTTACTTTTAATAGCCGCCCAAGGGCATCTCACTGTTGATGAGAAATTGAACTAGTTCCTATTAATGGAGGATCTTCTTAGGCCGCTAACCTAACTAAGCTTTTTATGCTATCCTCTTAAAGTTTTTGTAGTGTAATCACTTATCCCTTTCATGGATAAAATAGAATATTTCTCAAAAATATCCTTCTTATCTTCAATAAGATGCTCTAATTAAGCTATTTGAAATAAACAATAAATAAAAATGCTCACCCTACTCTAGATAACAAAAAAATTCACAGAGTCTTAGTTCTTACATTTTCTAAGATTCTTCTTCAGAACAGAAATATCTTAGAGCCTCCATAAGGCCCTAAACCTTCCCCCCATGACCGATCTAAAAAAAACAAATTATCTCCTAGCTTGATATAATTTACTATAAAATTAGAACTAAAATTTTGTAGAAACCATAAGGTAGACATAAATACACCAAATTGTTTAATTAATTTTCCTACCCAACTTAACTGGAAACTAATCCACACACCAAACAAAATAAAAATTAAACCAATAGTTTTCTCATACATTCTAATCATCACACTTATAGGAATTAAGATTACTCATCTTAATAAAGCCCCTCTAATTACCCCTAAAATAGAAAGGAGAGAAATAGAAAGAGATATATGCCCTATATTTTCTATTCTAGCACTAGAGGCACTCATTCTAATAAGGGTAAACCCTGTTAATACTATGCGTATCATATAAGAACCAGTTAAACCAAATGATATTAGGACAAAAATCACTATTAGTATCGTGACTCCTCCTTCTATAAATTTTTCTAAAATTAGATCTTTAGAATAAAACCCAGATATAAAAGGAATTCCTATTAAAGCTAATCCTGAAATTCCAACCCCAACTCTTATAATAGGGGATAAAAAATACGCTCCACCATAAAATCGTAAATCCTGTCTTACCTTATTATGAATCATTACTCCTACACAAAGAAACATTATTGACTTAAAAATAGCATGTACTAATAAGTGGAAATAAGAAATAATATACAACCCTAATGAGCAAGAAAATATTATTACACCAATTTGTCTTAGTGTTGACAGAGCCACAACTTTTTTAAAGTCCATCTCTCAATTGGCAGATAGGCCTGCTAAAAACATAGTAACTCTTGATAAAATAAATAAAAGAAACATTAAACTTCTGTAACTGTCAATACGAATTATTAAAAATACACCAGCAGTGACCAAAGTAGAAGAGTGTACTAAAGCAGAAACTGGGGTTGGGGCGGCTATAGCCGCCGGTAATCAGGCAGAAAACGGAACCTGTGCTCTTTTAGTAATAGCTGCCAGTATTAATATCAACAAGAGGATCCCATTAAAATTCAAACTATTAAATCTTCAATCACCACTCCTCACTAAAAGCCCGATAGATAACAAAAGCCCTACGTCACCCACACGGTTTGTTATGATAGTTAACATGCCAGCATTCAAAGACTTTAAATTTTGATAATAAATTACTAAAATAAAAGAAACCAGCCCGAGACCATCCCATCCTAAAAGAATAAAGATAATATTTCCTCTTAAAATTACCAAACATATTGAAAGTACAAATAGTAAAACTAAAATTCTAAATCGAGCCTCATTTTCCCCACTTATGTATTCAACTCTAAATAAAAATACACACCCTGAAATAAACAATACACAAAACAAAAAAGATAACGAAATCCAATCAATGATTATCTCCACCCTGATTGTAAAAACTCTAAGATTGATAATTCTATAATCTAACCAAATGACCCTATTTCTTATAAAAATGATAAATCCTAAAACCCCAAAAATTAAAGAAAAAAAAAGAAGTGACTGGCTAATCCGTAGAAAAACTTTCTTTGATCAACTTCAGCTCCACAATCTGATATTATTTTTAACTACAAAGAAATAGTCACTCTATAAACACATCAACTTTCAAAATTAAAAATACTAATGGGACCCCATGTATAAACACAATATTAAATTCAGCTATATTGATAGATCTCATAGTATATAAAGGACCTCTCTTTCCATGGTGAGAAATAGAAAATATAAAAATTCTGAATAAAGCACAAAAAAAAGACATGAAAGCAAGTCCTAACATAGTCAGGCCTCCTCATCTTAATAAGCTTATTATAAATAACACCTCACTCATTAAATTTAACGAAGGTGGGGCAGCCATATTAATGATTCTTAAAATGAACCATCAAAATATTAAATTAGGAAATAAAATTAACATTCCCCTTAAAACTACAACTCTACGAGAATGAAACCGCTTGTAAAATAAATTTACCAGATAAAACAAACCAGAGGAGCAAATCCCATGACTAAATATTATTAGTAAGCATCCGCTTAATCTAATCCTTCTTATTACTATTATACCACATAAAACCAACCCTATATGAGAAACAGATGAGTAGGCAATTAAGGCTTTCAAATCTCTCTGACGTAAACAAATCAATCTCGATATTACGCCTCCTAATAATCCGATTCTGACTAAATATCCTCTTCAGTTACAAATATTTCCTCAAATTAAAGGACTTACCCGTATGATTCCGTATCCGCCAAGCTTTAATAAAATGCCGGCAAGAATCATAGACCCCTCCACAGGGGCTTCTACATGAGCCTTAGGCAGCCATAAATGAAATAAAAATATGGGTAATTTTACTAAAAAAGCAATCATTAATACTCACCACCAATCCATACTTCATACTTCACCAACAATATTTAAATACAAATAATTTGAGGATTTATTTATTGTGAACAATAGTCCTAGTAATAAGGGTAGGGAGCCAAATACGGTATAAAAAAGTATATATATTCCTGCCTGAATACGCTCTCTTTGTACCCCCATCCCTAAGATTAATAACACTGTAGGTACTAACACTGCCTCAAAAGCAACATAAAATCCCAAGAAATTAATAAAAAGAAAGCTTAACAAAAGAAATAAAAGAATAAAACTAAATAATATTATTTTTCTTTTATTACCCCTAGCAACTATAACTATCAATAAACATAAAAAAAAGGATAATAAAGCCATAATGATTCTTATTATATCCCCTCCAAAAAACAATACCACAGGGCCTACTAATCTTTCTCTTCATAGTAATAAATTTAAATATATATAGCCAACTACTAACACAATAATTGATCTGAAAACTTCTCTTCTTACTAAAATCAATACTATAGATAAAAAAATAATCCCCATTAAGCTAATCTTCAAATATAAGAAACTATATCTCCACCATGACTCCG
>JAWZYU010001437.1:0-27667 GCA_038380435.1 Ryuthela nishihirai
TGTTGTCTAGTGCATATGATGCCTGGCATGCTTCTGGTGGTCTAGTGCATACGATGCCTGGCATGCTTCTGGTGGTCTAGTGCATACGATGCCTGGCATGCTTCTGGTGGTCTAGAGTGCATACGATGCCTGGCATGCTTCTGATGGTCTAGAGTGCATATGATGCCTGGCATACTTCTGGTGGTCTAGTGCATATGATGCCTGGCATGCTTCTGGTGGTCTAGAGTGCATATGATGCCTGGCATGCTTCTGATGGTCTAGAGTGCACATGATGCCTGGTATGCTTCTGTGGTCTAGTGCATATGATGATTGGCATGCTTCTGGTGGTCTAGTCATTATGATGCCTGGTATGTTTCCGGGAGATGTGGTTTTAAATCCCAGAGAAAACCATTTTTTTTCAGCTAATTTCAAGAAAATAAGTCAACGTCCTCTTTCCTTTCCTCCACATTACACGAAAATAAGCCGAAGCTTCTCTTCCTCCCTCCCCACCCCAAATTAAAATTTTCTAATACGCCACTGTCCACATCAATGCGACAAACAAGCAAAGGTCACCGAAAATCACTAATACGAAAACTGCACTAATCAGAAATCACTTCAATGTTCCATTCCAGCAAATCACTATTGTAAGCCATCGTGGATTTCACGCAAAAGTAAACGTACTCCAAATTTTTAAAATTTAATAGTTATTCGGATAGAATTTGAAAGGAAAAAAAAAAATGTCTACTTTCGAGTCTTTTTCTTTCTTTTGGTTGATTACAAATTCTCTCCACCATCAGTTGCAGTTTCTCGTCGATCAGTAAAAGGTTCCTTTTGATGTTTGTCCGAAGTGTAAAACCATCTCGCGTCAACTGAACATTCTTTTTGAGTGAAATGTTGAAACTTTCACTCTTCCGAGAGAGATTTCTCTAACGGGATGAATAAAATTGAAATTTCTTGCTAAAATTTGTTCCTGGAGAAGAGGATGCTTGCAAATCAATACGATTTGGCTAGCGATCAGGAGCATCTCTTTCTCGTATTCTTCTGCCTCCACACTCGTAAATAAGGCATGGCAATGGTTATCGGCTCCTTTTTCTTTCCTTTCACCACAAGCATGAGCAAAATGCCACAGACAAGTAAGAAACATACTTCTTAACGGGTTGTTTTACCTCCGAAAATGGGGTGGGGGTGGCTCAATCGGTAGCGTGCCAGGCTCGTAATCTGTAGTTCCCAGGTTCGAGTCCCAGCTGGGTCAGCGTTGAGATTTATCTCCGCAAAAATTCCCCGCCTTGCCCACGATCAGTAGGGGACACCGGTGGGCTTGGAAAGGCCGCCGTCCGTCGGATGGGACGTTGAACCGTGGCCCCGTGTGCGGGAGAGAGCCATACCCTGTGCACGTTAAAGAACACGCTGGATGGCCTTGACGGGAGGCTACCATCTGTCTCCCAACAGCTGTTCCAGTGGGTCCCCTCACCCAACCTTCTCTGAGCCTTCGAGGTCCATGTGACATAGCCATTTAGCCCATTGTGTGCAAAAAAGTGCCGATCAGAGGTAAAACAACCCAACTTACCTCTGAACCGTACTCTTTTTGCGCGCAATGGACTAAATGACCAGGTCACAAGGACCCGATAGGCGGGGGTGGCTCAGTTGGTAGCGCGCTAGGCTGGTAATCTGTAGTTTCCAGGTTCGAGTCCCAGCTGGGTAAGCGTTGAGATTTATCTCCGAAAAATTCCCCACTCTGCTCACAGTCAGTACGGGACACCGATGGAATGGGAAAAGCCGCCGTCCGTCGGATGTGACGTTAAGCCATGGTCCTGTGTGCTGGAGAGCCATAACCTGTGCACGTTAAAGAACACGCTGGATGGCCTTGACTGGAGGCTACCATCTGTCTCCTAACAGCTATTCTAGTGGGTACCCTCCTCCAACCTTCTCTGAGCCTTCGGGGTCCTTATGATCTGGCCATTTAGCCTATGGTGTTCAAAAAATAGCCGCTCAGAGGTAAAACAACCCAACCCTATACATATTAGCTTAATATACAAAACATATATATATATACATACATATTCTAATATAACTTCTGAATGATAAAACCAATTTCTAGTCGTATCACATGAACAGAAGTCCACAACATTCATGCATAACAATCAGGCCCGTATTCATAAAAAATAAAGGGTGCGTGGGTAAGCTACGTAATCGAGCCTGAAAAAGGTAAGTTGGGGGGGGGGAGGAAGGAAAGAGACTGGATTGCAAAAGTAACATTAGATTTAGTGGTTTTTAAAAATTTCACGAAAAATGCATGAAATATGCACGTCTAATAATTTTTGGCCCCCATTACCCTTACTAAAAATTTCAAAGGGCATTTCATGGCGCCCTCCTAGGTCCGGCTTGAAAGCAATTGAAAAATATATTACTAACTGAAAGCAACCGATTACATTTCATGACAGCTATCATTTGCTGGAAGAAGTGGTGGTGGTGGGGGGGAGAGCTATAGGTAGGCCCGAGGCAGGACAAAGTCAAGCAGATATTGCCCGATGGCATAATTTGAGTCGTTCAGTGGTGCATAGACTTTGGCGGAAAGTCGAACCAGGACAGAGCGCGTCCAGAGAATTCAATAGCGGATGACCGCGAACAACAACCCTGAGGGAGGACCTATATATGGTGTTATGAAACTGGGGAAACAGGATGTCAACATCACATCAACTGTGATCGGACCTACCAGATGAGAGTGGAACGGCGATATCCGTTAGCACTGTATGCCAAAGTCTTCATCAAGTGTGCTTGCTTATATGCTAGATGGCCAGTGGTGTGATGCCTCTGATCCAATACCATAGGAGGAATCACTGAACTGGTGCAGACATCACATGATCTGAATCCAGGAGCAATGGCAGTCTATGCTCTCCAGGATGAATTGAGATTTTTCCTTTACAGAGATTCGCGACGTCACTGGATAAGAAGGGAATCAGGAACACTTCTATCATGCCACAAATATTCGTGAATCTACGGTGGTCACGGTTTGGGGAGGGATATCTTTGGGTGGCTGCACAGATATGTACGTGCTCCCCCAAGGGAATTCTTCAATAACCCTAAGTTGGGTCTTTACCCAACTTGGGCTAATAAGTCAGGTCTCCCTTCCCCACATTAGACGAATATGAGTCAAACCTCGAATTCCAATCCTTCCACACTAGACCGTTCAATAATAAACAATCAACTGTGATCGGACCTACCAACTGCGAGTTATGTCACAGGAAATATCCTGTTGACAAGAAACACTTGAAATAATTAGCCTAAAAAAACTTCTCAAGTGTTTCTTGTCAACAGGATATTTACTGTGATATTTTATTACTGAATTATTTATATAACGCTGTGAGCTTGAGTAACAAATATTACTTCCATCATATGAGGCAGGCTTGGTTGTCCGATTCCCTACACAGATGGCGAATCAATAAAAATTGCAAGAACGTTCATATATCACATTGTTGAAAAATTGGATGTCTGGCAAGCTTCTGGTTGTCTAGTGCATACGATGCCTGGCATGCCTTTGGTGGTCTAGTGCATACGATGCCTGGCATGCTTCTGGTGATTTGGTGCATACGATGCCTGGCATGCTTCTGGTGGTCTAGTGCATATGATGCCTGGCATGCTTCTGGTGGTCTAGTGCATGCGATGCCTGGCATGCTTCTGGTGGTCTAGTGCATACGATGCCTGGCATGCTTCTGGTGGTCTAGTGCATACGATGCCTGGCATGCTTCTGGTGGTCTAGTGCATACGATGCCTGGCATGCTTCTGGTGGTCTAGAGTGCATACGATGCCTGGCATGCTTCTGATGGTCTAGAGTGCATATGATGCCTGGCATACTTCTGGTGGTCTAGTGCATATGATGCCTGGCATGCTTCTGATGGTCTAGAGTGCACATGATGCCTGGTATGCTTCTGTGGTCTGGTGCATATGATGCCTGGCATGCTTCTGGTGGTCTAGTCATTATGATGCCTGGCATGCTTCTGGTGGTCTAGTCATTATGATGCCTGGTATGTTTCCGGGAGATGTGGTTTTAAATCCCAGAGAAAACCATTTTTTTTCAGCTAATTTCAAGAAAATAAGTCAACGTCCTCTTTCCTTTCCTCCACATTACACGAAAATAAGCCGAAGCTTCTCTTCCTCCCTCCCCACCCCAAATTAAAATTTTCTAATACGCCACTGTCCGCATCAATGCGACAAACAAGCAAAGGTCACCGAAAATCACTAATACGAAAACTGCACTAATCAGAAATCACTTCAATGTTCCATTCCAGCAAATCACTATTGTAAGCCATCGTGGGTTTCACGCAAAAGTAAACGTACTCCAAATTTTTAAAATTTAATAGTTATTCGGATAGAATTTGAAAGGAAAAAAAAAAATGTCTACTTTCGAGTCTTTTTCTTTCTTTTGGTTGATTACAAATTCTCTCCACCATCAGTTGCAGTTTCTCGTCGATCAGTAAAAGGTTCCTTTTGATGTTTGTCCGAAGTGTAAAACCATCTCGCGTCAACTGAACATTCTTTTTGAGTGAAATGTTGAAACTTTCACTCTTCCGAAAGAGATTTCTCTAACGGGATGAATAAAATTGAAATTTCTTGCTAAAATTTGTTCCTGGAGAAGAGGATGCTTGCAAATCAATACGATTTGGCTAGCGATCAGGAGCATCTCTTTCTCGTATTCTTCTGCCTCCACACTCATAAATAAGGCATGGCAATGGTTATCGGCTCCTTTTTCTTTCCTTTCACCACAAGCATGAGCAAAATGCCACAGACAAGTAAGAAACATACTTCTTAACGGGTTGTTTTACCTCTGAAAATGGGGCGGGGGTGGCTCAATCGGTAGCGCGCCAGGCTCGTAATCTGTAGTTTCCAGGTTCGAGTCCCAGCTGGGTCAGCGTTGAGATTTATCTCCGCAAAATTCCCCGCCTTGCCCACGGTCAGTAGGGGACACCGATGGGCTTGGTACAAGGCCGCCGTCCGTCGGATGGGACGTTAAGCCGTGGCCCCGTGTGCGGGAGAGAGCCATACCCTGTGCACGTTAAGGAACACGCTGGATGGCCTTGACGGGAGGCTACCATCTGTCTCCCAACAGCTGTTCCAGTGGGTCCCCTCCCCCAACCTTCTCTGAGCCTTCGAGGTCCATGTGACCTGGCCATTTAGCCCATTGTGTGCAAAAAAGTGCCGATCAGAGGTAAAACAACCCAACTTACCTCTGAACCGTACTCTTTTTGCGCGCAATGGACTAAATGACCAGGTCACAAGGACCCGAGAGGCGGGGGTGCCTCAGTTGGTAGCGCGCTAGGCTGGTAATCTGCCGTCCGTCGGATGTGACGTTAAGCCATGGTCCTGTGTGCTGGAGAGCCATAACCTGTGCTCGTTAAAGAACACGCTAGATGGCCTTGACGGGAGGATACCATCTGTCTCCCAACAGCTATTCTAGTGGGTACCCTCCTCCAACCTTCTCTGAGCCTTCGGGGTCCTTATGATCTGGCCATTTAGCCTATGGTGTTCAAAAAATAGTCGCTCAGAGGTAAAACAATCCAACAAGGACCCGACGGTTGGAAGAATGGGATCCACTAGAGATCTGTTAGGAGACAAATGGAAGCTCTGCTGTCAAGGCCGTCCAGCGGGTTCCTTAGCATGTACAGGATATGGCTCTATTGCACACGGACCCTCGGCTTAATATCCCATCCAGGCCCGGATCTGAAAAAAAAAAAAAGCCCTACCCTCTTTTTTTTCTAGATCCGGAAAATTTTCTCAATGGAGAAAATCATTTGTTGAAAAATGCATGAAATATGCAAAAGTTTAGCAATGTTTTGCTGCTATTACCCTTAATAGCATTATCAAAGGAGAAGGGAGCCGTGTGCCCCCCCCCCCCCCCCCCCCCCCGCTGCCTCTCCTAGAGCCGTCTTCGTATGAGTGTCATTTCAAAACTTATCTGAAGAAACTTCATTTGCATATGAGAGGAAAAACGTTTTACCGACTAAACTTAAAGCTTTGGTTTTAGTTTGCTGTCTCAACTTCTTAAATCTAGCGCGCTCTGTAGCATATATATCGCAGGTTTATCTATGGTTTTGATTACTTTCTCTCTCGAAAGTTTAAAAACTCTTTTCAATTGTTTCCCTTATTTTTTTCTGGGAAAACCCAACGAAAAGAAAACACAAACAAGTTTCACTCCAGTTATTTTTTTTTTCACCTTCAGGTTCAGGGATGGCGATGGAAAAGTATTAGGGAAGGCAACCAGAAAAGCACCAAAAAAAAAAAAAAAACACAAAGAGATTCCACGAATTTTAAAAAGCTTAACCTAGCCAACGTATTTCCTCTCTTCCCAGAGGCACCACTGGCTGAATCACTTGCAGCCATAAAACAGAAAAAGGAAATACTCCAAGAGACTGAAGATAAAAGAAAAAGAGCAGTAACATTTGCATGCGAGATCGCAACCTCCTCCTCCTCTTCCGAGCCTTCTGCAGCACTCAAAGGCATCTCAGCTCACCTTTTATATATATATATACGCGGCAGCTACCACTGAAGTCAAAACACCAACATCCGAGCCAAAATGATAATTCCTAGTTCAGAGTTTCACTTCAATGGCCGTAGGATGTAAAGCTTCCCTCAACCAAGACTGCAATGATGCGTCGTTGCTAGGATGGGAGAAGCTGCTTGATTTCATAATGGAAATGTATGGAAACATTACTTAGAAGATGAATATAAGTACAGTAGAGACGTAGAGGAAATTTCGATGAATGGAAGAAGATAATTTGGTAAATAAAACTTGTTGCATGTGGAGTCTGTGATGAAGCTTTGATGGAACAGCCTTTATTCTTTGTAATGTGATCTTAATGATGTTCATCTCCATATATTCCATCAGTTATTTGATGCATATCAAATTTTTCTTTTCTGAATTTTTAAGCGAAATGGAAGAAATGTTATTGAATATATCTTCGAAAATGCTTTGAATTATATCTTCCACGAAACAACGGGAAAAGTCAAATTGGAATAAAAAGTACTCTGTATTACCCAAAGGAGTGTAAAGAATTTGTAATATAAGAAAAGCATCATTAAAGGAAATATGCACGATCCTAAAAATGTGAGACAATTTGATTATGGCACCATGATATTTCACACATAACGTATGCATTATCTTTAAAATAATGGTCGCTTTGTGAGAAAGATGTTACAAAATGGGACTCATAACGATAAAAAGTGACAGTAAAAGACTCTTTAAGTTACAAATGAATCAGCAGCTGCTTGAGTTTCAGGATCGTTTGCTTATGATTAAGTAGTTTATGTCAGCGAGATCTTAAGAAATCTGAGAGTTGAAGCTTTTATTATTCTGTTTAAATATTTAGATGTGATAATGCTTACGGGAAATATATTCAGTCATTAAAGTCAGTGGTTCTCAATCTTTTATGCTTCACGTACCCCCTGGAAATGTGTATGTAACCACGGCGTACCCCAAAAAGTTTTACCACGTACCCCACGTTATGAACCCCTGATTAAATGACTAGATCAAGGGTTCTCAACGTGGGGTAAGCGGTAAAATTTTTTAGGGTATACGCCGTGAGAGCTCAAAGGTCACTAGATCTAGTAACAAAGTCACTAAGTTGGCAACACTGCTGTGCAAAAATGTCATTTTTTGTGTTTATCGACATATGTAATTTATGAATACAAAATCTAATGTGTATATACATATGTTTTATTTTATTCCTATTGTTATACTATAATTATAGTTTTTCCTGTCTATACAAGGGGTACGCCAGTTGCATACACATTTCCAGGGGGTATGTGAAGCATAAAAGGTTGAGAACCACTGGATTAGATCATTCTAAGTATCTTTTTAAAATGAAACAACCTCTGTAACTCAATAAATGTCTCTTTATACGGGTATAGTCCAACAAAGCCGCAGTAAAACGCTTTCCATCGTTGCCAGATCCCGTTATCGATACAAATCTAAACCGCTCGCGTCCTAAATTAATATCAGCATTTGTTAGTAAGAATCTGGCATCTCTCTGAACGGTAACATCTAGAGGCCCAATATGGGTAGAGGTTGCCCATCTCAAAATTGGACGCCATGTTTTGTCGTAGCTCTGATTGTTTGGCGTGCAAAACTGAATGGCATTGCACGGATAATTATGGATTCCGGAAAAGGGTAGGATAATATTCGATACATATTTCTGTGTTCACGATTGGAAGCACTTTAGAAAACGGATAATAAGCAGCAGTAAATTTTAGTGCTTTTTTTTTTGTTCCAAAAAAAAAAAGAGATAATTCGCTTTGTCTGTCCGTCTGTAGACAACGAACTTTTTTGTTTATACAGATAAATAAAAAAATATTTTTGTGTTGGATAGCTATTAATGAAATATTACGATCTGAATTTTTCGAATCTCCCAAAAGCTATAACTGCGTTGGGTTGTTTTACCTCTGAGCGGCACTTTTTTTGCACACAATGGGCTAAATGGCCAGGTCACATGGACCCCGAAGACTCAGAGAAGGGGACCCACTGGAACAGCTGTTGGGAGACAGATGGTAGCCTCCTGTCAAGGCCATCCAGCGTGTTCTTTAACGTGCACAGGGTATGGCTCTCCTGTACACGGGGCCACTGCTTAACGTCCCATCCGACTGACGGCGGCCTTTCCAAGCCCATCGGTGTCCCCCTACTGACCGTGGGCAGGGAATTTTGCGGAGATAAATCTCAACGCTGACCCAACTGGGACTCGAACCTGGGAACTACAGATTACGAGCCTGACGCGCTACCGACTGAGCCACCCCCTGCTATAACTGCGCTCTATAACGGTGGTATGAAGATGTAATTATGTTAGAAATTTGAAATTTTGGTGTTGAAATGTGCAGGTTACGAAGTTACCATTGGCAACAATCACTTGACCCTTTATAGCCATGGGGAGAGGGGAGAATGCAAATCGTTTGCTTTAACAGAAAATTGTATGTTCTTAGAGATAAATAAATAATTCTTTTTCGGTTGGATAGGTATTGATGAAATATTACAATTTGCATTTTCAAATCTCCCGAAAGCTATAATTGCGCCCACTAACGGTGGAAAAAAATAGAAAAATCTCAAAATTTAAAACGAATATTGCAAACGATATAGTTATGCTAGAAATTTGGGTCGTGGAATGTGACAGTATTGAAGATTCCATTGACAACAATGAGTTTACCCCTACTCCCAGGGCGGGGGTGGCTCATTCGGTAGCGCGCCAGGCTCGTAATCTGCAGTTCCTAGATTCGAGTCCCAGCTGGGTCAGCGTTGAGATTTATCTCCGCAAAATTCCCCGCCCTGCCCACGGTCAGTAGGGGACACCGATGGGCATGGAAAGGACGCCGTCCATCGGATGGGACGTTAAGCCGTAGCCCCGTGTGCGGGAGTGCCATACCCTATGCACGTTAAAGAACACGCTGGATGGCCTTGACGGGAGGCTACCATCTGTCTCCCAACAGCTGTTCCAGTGGGTCCCCTCCCCCAACCTTCTCTGAGCCTTCGGGGTCCTTGTGGCCTGGCCATTTAGCCCATGGTGTGCAAAAAAGTGCCACTCAGAGGTAAAACAACCCAACCTTGACGTGAGGCTACCATGTGTCTCCCAACAACTGTTCCAGTGGTCCCCTCCCCCAACCTTCTCTGAGCCTTCGGGGTCCATTTGACCTGACCATTTAGCCCATGGTGTGCAAAAAAAGTGCCGCTCAGAGGTAAAACAACCCAACCTTGACGGGAGGCTACCATATGTCTCCCAACAGCTGTTCCAGTGGGTCCCCTCCCCGAACCTTCTCTGAGCCTTCGGGGTCCATGTGACCTGGCCATTTAGCCCATGGTGTGCAAAAAAGTGCCGCTCAGAGGTAAAACAATCCAATCCAATCCCAAGGTAGGTAGGAAACGGAACGGTTTTTATTTTAAGCGATAATTGGAAATCTTTTTAGTTGGTACTAATGAAATATAATTCGCACTTTCCAAGGTAATTTTAATTTATATCATTAAAGATCGCTGAATATTCAAACGGCAAAACTTTAAACGAATGTTTCACGTGGTCTGTTTATGGTAAAAATTCCAATGACAGCAATGATCTGCCCACTATTTAAAGAGGAGTGGCAGAAAAGCAATTTTTTAAATTTAAGAACTAAAAGGCAAATGCTTTTATGTTGTATGATTACTAGTAAAATACTACTATGTGCATTTCCCCCCCATCATACATGAAATAAATAATAATAATAACTCTTCAAGCAGCTGCTTGCTACAGAGGTCTGACAGGAGCCTGTCAGTTTACATGCCATAGTAGAAGGTCCATGAGGATGGCGGGACCTCAGCAGAAAAACAACACGAACACCCATAATTAAAACTTTTAAGGAATGAAAAAGTAGGCAAAGGAAGAACTTCATTCTCTTTGAAAACGGCATTCTCATATGCGCCAGAGGCGATTTGCGTTCTTCTAGTTATTTTGCACTTTCAGTATCCTCTGACAGTGGAAATTCGAATTACTGCATAATTGGGAAAAATAAACTATTAATATTTTATTAGTGCCTGTAAAGCACAAAAAATGCTTTTCATTTATCTCTTAAAGCAAGAAAGTTGAATTTTACCGACACCCCCTTGGTATAACGGGAAAAATTGTTACCATTAGTGTAAACCACTTGACCATTACACTCTATGACCTAAAATTTAAGTTTCTAGCATAAATTGATCGTTCGCAATATTCGTTTAAAAAATTGGTATTTTACAGCATTTTCCGCAGCTAGAGGACGCCTTTTGAGTTTTAATTTACCGCCTTTAGCACTCTGTAACAGTAGAAGTTCCAACTGATGGAACTTCTACTGTTAGATTTTTAGATCTGAAATTTTTAGAATTGGATTGTTTTACCTCTGAGCGGCACTTTTTTGCACACTATAGGCTAAATGGCCAGGCCACAAGGACCCCGAAGGCTCAGAGAAGGTTGGTGGAGGGGACCCACTGGAACAGCTGTTGGGAGACAGATGGTAGCCTCCCGTCAAGGCCATCCAGCGTGTTCTTTAACGTGCACAGGGTATGGCTCTCCCGCACACGGGGCCACGGCTTAACGTCCCATCCGACGGACGGCGGCCTATTCCAAGCCCATCGGTGTCCCCTACTGACCGTGGGCAGGGCGGGGAAATTTTGCGGAGATAAATCTCAACGCTGACCCAGCTGGGACTCGAATCTGGGAACTACAGATTACGAGCCTGGCGCGCTACCGACTGAGCCACCCTCGACCCCTGGGGATTCGAAAAATATAAATATTAATATTTTGTTGATAAAACAAAAAAGGAATTTTTCGTTTATCTCTTAAAAATAAAAACGTTTAATTTTCCCACCGCCTAGAGCGTGGCTACTGATCCAAGGGACTGGGTTCGAGCCCTGGATAAGGCATGGATGTGTGTGTTGTTTTTCTGCTGAGGTCCTGCCATCCTCACAGACCTTCTACTCTGGCATATAAACTGACAGGCTCCTGTCAGACCTCTGTGGCAAGCAGCTGCTTGAGGGGGCTTTTTTTGGGGGGGGGGTAAGAGGATAAAGTCTTGTTGCCATTGTAAACCTTCTGACTATAACAGCCTAAAAATTCAGATCTCCAAAATTTCAGATTTCCAGTGTAAATAGTTTGTTTGCAATAAAAATAAATACCCCCTCAATCAGCTGCTTGCCACAGAGGTCTGACAGGAGCCTGTCAGTTTATATGCCAAAGTAGAAGATATGAGAGGATGGCAGGACCTCAGCAGAAAAACAGCACATACAACCGTGCCTTATCCGGGGCTCGAACCCAGGTCCCTTAGATCAGCAGCCAAGCGCGCTAACCACTCGGCCGTGGGACGGCTTCGTTTGAAATTTTAGGATTTTCCATCGTTTTCAACCGCTTGAGGGCGCTATTAGAAGATTTCAAAATTGAGAATCACAATATTTTCTCAACACCTATCCAACCTAAAAAGAATTTTTCATTTATCTCTAAAAATAAAAAAGTTGATTGTCTATAGACGGACAGACAGGTGGAAAACAGTTAACAGAAAGACGGACAGACAGACGAACAAATATTAGCATAGGCAGATGACAAAGTGGAAATATTTGTCATTTTTCAAGCAAACCGTAAAAAACAATATTTGTTGGTTTATCAGTTAGCTTTTGCAGCCGATTGCTGTCTTTTAACGGGGTTTCTTAGAAAAAATATTCATTAATTTATTTCTGAGTGGAATATTTACACCCAAACGGAGCGCCGTGAGGCATTGATAAAATATGGCAGCTTTTATAGACAATAAAGTGGTAGAAATGTATAAAACTATAACAACTGAGAAGCTTTATCTAGGTACAGTCGCTCAAAAAAGTATCCGAACACTACGGTTGATTACAGAATTCAGAAAAAATATCTGGAGCAACTGTACATGCTCCAGTTACCGTTCACAGCAAACTGGAGCGTGGGCAGTTACTACACACGCTCCAGTTTGCACACGCTCCAGTTTGCAACGGTAACTGCACACGCTCAATATTTCTGTGAGTGGGCCCACACAATCCAGGTTTTTGTGAGCTCACACGATCCAATGTGCTGTGAACTTTAACCGCAACCGCTCCAGTTTGCTGTGAACGCTAATTGCACACGCTCCATATTCATTGCATTATATATTCATACGCATTATATATATTAAAAAAATATCCGAACACTATGGTTGATTACAGAATTCAGAAAAAATATCTGTCAGCGATTTTTTTAGAAATTAGTGATCTGGCAACCTTCGTGTCACGTGACACGAAGGTTGCCAGATCACTAATTTCTAAAACAATCGTTGCCAGATATTTTTCCTGAGTTCTGTAATCAACCGTACTGTTCGGATACTTTTTTGAGCGACTGTACACACGCTAGTTCATAGGCTTTCATCTCACGGTACGACAAAACATGACGCCCATAAATCACGTGATTCAATCAACCAATGGCAGTCAATCACCGAGATGGCCAGCCTCTAACTATTCAGGACCTCTAGTAACATCCAAGAAGATAATTTTATTACAGCGAGATTGTTAAGTCAGAAACACAGATTAACTCTACTCTTCTCCGTAAATTGTGCATAACAATAACAGTGTAAAAAATAGAATAACACATTCAAGTCCCAAAAATTATATGTGAACACAGATGCATGTTGAAAGCCAGCCAGGATAGCCCAAGTGGTTTAATATGCAGTGTGGTCACCTCTTACTGATATGCAGTTCTTGCAGCGATGTATCATGCTTTGTTCTCAAGGATGTCCGGCAAAAGTCGAGTATTTAGCGCCCTGGGCTACTGATTTAAGGGACCTGCGTTCGAGCCCCGGGTAAGGCATGGATGTTTGTTCTGTTTTTCTGCTGATCATTCTCACAGACCTTCTTCTACTATGGCGTATATAGCACTTGAGATTCTATTATGGCGTATGACAGACTCCTGTCACACCTCTGGGTCACACCTCTGTGGCAAGCAGCTGCTTGAGGGAGTATTTTTTTTATTTAATCTCCATTGCTCCTCTACAGCACGGCGAAACTCAAGGAGGAAAGTCATTGCCTAGTGCGGGGGAAGAGAAGAGGAGGTTTGACTGGTTTCCCTCTGGTAGTGAGGATGGGAAGAGAAGTTTTGAACCATTTCCGTGTAGTGTGGGAGAGAGGGAAGAGGAAATATTACTTATTTCCGTCTAGTTTGGGAGAGAGGGAAGAGGAAATATTACTTATTTCCGTCTAGTGTGGGGTAGGGAAGAAGATTTTTTGACTTATTTCCGTCTTGTAGGGGGAAGAGGTTTGACTTATTTCCATTTAGTGTGGAGGAAGGGAAGAGGAGGTTTGGCCTATTTCCGTCTAGTATGGAAGCAGGAGATTTGGCTAATTTTCGTTTAGTGTGGAGAGGAAGATGAAATTTGATCTATTTCCATCTAGTGTGAGAGGAGGGGAAGAGGGGATTTGACTTATTTCCGTCTAGTGTGAGAGTAGGGGAAGAGGGGATTTGACCTATTTCCGTCCAGTGTGAGTGGAGGGGAAGAGGGGATTTGACCTATTTCCGTTTTGTGTGAGAGGAGGGGAAGAGGGGATTTGACCTTTTTCCGTCTAGTGTGAGAGGAGAGGAAGAGGGGATTTGACCTTTTTTCGTCTAGTGTGAGAGGAGGGGAAGAGGGGATTTGACCTTTTTCCGTCCAGCGTGAGAGCAGGGGAAGAGGGGATTTGACCTTTTTTCGTCCAGCGTGAGAGCAGGGGAAGAGGGGATTTGACCTTTTTCCGTCTAGTGTAAGAGCAGAGGAGGAGGGGATTTGACCTTTTTCCGTCTAGTGTGTGAGGAGGGGAAGAGGGGTTTGACCTTTTTCCGTCTAGTGTGAAAGCAGGGATAGAGGGGATTTGACCTTTTTCCGTCTAATGTGAGAGGAGGGGAAGAGGGGATTTGACCTTTTTCCATCTAGTGTGAGAGGAGGGGAAGAGGGGATTCGACTTTTTTTCGTCTAGTGTGAGAGGAGGGGGAAGAGGGGATTTGACTTTTTTCCGTCTAGTGTGAGAGGAGGGGGAAGAGGGGATTTGACTTTTTTCCGTCTAGTGTGAGAGGAGGGGGAAGAGGGGATTTGACTTTTTTCCGTCTAGTGTGAGAGGAGGGGAAGAGTGGATTTGACTTTTTTCCGTCTAGTGTGAGAGGAGGGGAAGAGGGGATTTGACTTATTTCCGTCTAGTTGGGGGAAGGCAAAAGTAGGTTTTGCCTGTTTCCGTCCAGTGTTTGTGAAAGGGTTTCACATACATGTGAAACCCTTTCACCAACAAATTTTTTGAAGCAACCATTTTGAAATCTTCCAATAGCGCCCTCAAGCGGTGGAAAACGATGAAAGATTAAAAATCCTAAAATTTCAAGCGAATATTGCAAACAAACTATTTACATTGGAATTCTGAAATTTTGGAGATCTGAATTTTTAGGCTGTTATGGTCAGAAGGTTACTTGAGTCTTTGAGTTTCAGGGATTGCGTTAGAGAATGTATAATCATGCGCTATAACTAGAGTCCTGCGCGGATAGCAAAAGCCCTATCCGCATCTGCAAGGTCTTATCTGCATCCGCTACATTGGGGGCGGGGGTGGCTCAGTCGGTAGCGCGCCAGGCTCGTAATCTGTAGTTCCCAGGTTCGAGTCCGAGCTGCGTCAGCGTTCAGATTTATCTCCGCAAAATTTCCCGCCCTTCCACGATCAGTAGGGGACACCGATGGTCTTGGAAAGGTCGCCGTCCGTCGAATGGAAGTTAAGTCGTGACCCCGTGTGCGGGAGAGCCATACCCTATGCGCGTTAAAGAACACGCTGGATGGCCTTGACGGGAGGCTACCATCTGTCTCCCAGTGGGTCTCCTCCCCCAACCTTCTCTGAGCCTTCGGGTCCTTGTGACCTGGCCATTTATCCCATGGTGTGCAAAAAAGTGCCGCTCAGAGGTAGAACAACCCAACCCAAAATCCGCTACATTGCCTACTTAATATGTCAAAATTTTTTAAATGAATGATATATGTTTGTATATAGAAAAAAAAACAGTCTAATAGTTTATTAAATGAGTAATAACTGAAAACTTATACTCTGAAAATTAAAAGCCTTTGGTTCGTAAAAATGTTCTTTACAAGGTTTGAACAAAAATTTATTCAATTCTAATTTTGCTCTTTAGAATGCAGTTGTCGGTGATTGACACTCTTTTTTATTACCCAGTAACTCTCCTCTAAAACTTCCGTGATCTCCCAGACTGAAATTTTGATTCGACTGATATTTAATTCCCGTTTTCTACGTAACACGCAGTAATATTTCGAATTTATATTCTGCTTTGCCAGCAAAAAGATCTTTTCTTTCACAGTGAATCAATTTTTTTAACCTGTGGCTTTATCCCAATGGACATTTTTATTTCTTTTTTAGAGTGAATATTATTATTAAATTTTCAAATCAGGTTTCTTTCAACGTTATCTCAAGTACTTCTTCCACTGTTGTCAGGCATCAATAATGCAATACTATTTGCTCATGTTTCTGCATATGATTTCAAATACGAGGAGACTCTATCCTCGTTTGCATCAATTTTTTTATCCGCGTTAAATTTAATCCTTTTTCCGCCGAGAACTTTTAAATGAGGATATCCGCATCCGCGCAAGGCTCTATCTATATCCTTTATCCGCCGAGAACTTTTAAATGAAGATATCCGCATCCGCGCAAGGCTCTAGCTATATCCTTTATCCGCCGAGAACTTTTACATGAAGATATCCGCATCCGCGCAAGGCTCTAGCTATATCCTTTATCCGCCGAGAACTTTTAAATGAAGATATCCGCATCCGCGCAAGGCTCTAGCTATATCCTTTATCCGCCGAGAACTTTTAAATGAAGATATCCGCATCCGCGCAAGGCTCTAGCTGTATCCTTTATCCGCCGAGAACTTTTAAATGAAGATATCCGCATCCGCGCAAGGCTCTAGCTATATCCTTTATCCGCCGAGAACCTTTAAATGAGGATATCCGCATCCGCGCAAGGCTCTAGCTATATCCTTTATCCGCCGAGAACTTTTAAATGAGGATATCCGCATCCGCGCAAGGCTCTAGCTATATCCTTTATCCGCCGAGAACTTTTAAATGAGGATATCCGCATCCACGCAAGGCTCTAGCTATATCCTTTATCCGCCGAGAACTTTTAAATGAGGATATCCGCATCCGCGCAAGGCTCTAGCTATATCCTTTATCCGCCGAGAACTTTTAAATGAGGATATCCGCATCCGCGCAAGGCTCTAGCTATATCCTTTATCCGCTGAGAACTTTTAAATGAGGATATCCGCATCCGCGCAAGGCTCTAGCTATATCCTTTATCCGCCGAGAACTTTTAAATGAGGATATCCGCATCCGCGCAAGGCTCTAGCTATATCCTTTATCCGCTGAGAACTTTTAAATGAGGATATCCGCATCCACGCAAGGCTCTAGCTATATCCTTTATCCGCCGAGAACTTTTAAAAGAGGATATCCGCATCCGCGCAAGGCTCTAGCTATATCCTTTATCCGCCGAGAACTTTTAAATGAGGATATCCGCATCCGCGCAAGGCTCTAGCTATATCCTATCCTCGAGGATTATAACTAATGTAGCCAGATTTTCAAAAGTGAAAAGTGGGACATTTTAGTTATTGTCCCGCTTTGTGAAGTATAGATTATTTTAATATGAAATAAAATTTTCTTAAATAAAATTACAAAATTAAATACGAAAAATACAAATGTGTCATAAAAGGTAGGTAATTTTCGCGTCCAACGAGCTGAAGAACATTGGAATTGGTGGACACAGAAAGAGAATTTGGAAAATTAAGTGTTAAAACGAACCTCAAGCACACTTAAACAAATACTTTATTTTTCGCAGAGATGATATAACACATTTGTTTTAGTAGCATTCTCAAGGGATAGGTTATTCTCAAATAATACTTCTTGTTCACCCTCGCTGGGGGAGCTACTCGGCTCTGATAGTAATATTTTTTCCCTTTACCACCAGGTGGCGGGTGGGTTGGGTTGGGTTGTTTTACCTCTGAGCGGCACTTTTTTGCACACCATGGGCTAAATGGCCAGGTCACATGGACCCCGCAGGCTCAGAGAAAGTTGGAGGAGGGGACCCACTGGAACAGCTGTTGGGAGACAGATGGTAGCCTCCCGTCAACGCCATCCAGCGTGTTCTTTAACGTGCACACGGTTTGGCTCTCCCGCACACGGAGCCACGGCTTAACGTCCCATCCGACGGACGGCGGCCTTTCCAAGCCCATCGGTGTCCCTACTGACCGTGGGCAGGGCGGGGAATTTTGCGGAGATAAATCTCAACGCTGACCCAGCTGGGACTCGAACCTGGGAACTACAGATTACGAGCCTGGCGCGCTACGACTGAGTTACCCCCGCCCCAGGTGGCGGGTGGTAAAACGCAATTGTTTTATAAGATAAATTAATATTTTTTTGCATTTTATATATACTAATAAAATATTACTATTTGAATTGAATTGAAGTTTATTTCACCCAAACATACATATATTGGTAGATAAAACACAGACAAGTTCACAGACAGGTGAAAAAGAACATAATAAGCCGTTGCTTTTGAATAAATGTTTCCTGAAATACACTTAAATTTAAAACAATGCAGGTGACCTTAATTTATACATTTATACATTTATTTGAGCACAAGAATTTTTGTGGTCTGACTCTATCATTGACTTGATAATAAGTGTAGTTTATATTTAAATTTAAAAGTTCTATATTGTTCCATTGCAGCAGTATCCTCTGGTATCTCGTCATTCCAAATCTTAATGCCAATGTACCGTATTGATCTCTGGCCTATAGATTTCTTATAAAGGGGCAACATGATCTTGTTCTTAAGTCGAGTATCATAACTGAAAGTCTTCGTTCTTTCTAAGCAGCAGTAAAGTTCCGAGTACTCTGTCATTTTATTCTTCACTCTGTATACAAAATTCCCCATAACATACTTGTAAATATTATATATATTTAGTATTCCATTTTCTGCCATCAAGTGTTGTACCGGATTTCTGAAATTTAATCTTAGAATATATCTCATAATTCTCTTTTGCAGACAAAATAAACTATTCAAATTGGCTGAATAGTATCTACCCAAACACTAATTCCATATATTAAATGTGGGTACACTAATGCATAATATAAATTTATCAAAGTTTGTTGATTTACATATTTTTTAATCCTCCCAATCGATCCAATATTTTTTGAAATAGTAGCTCTTAGCTGGTTAATATGATAATTCCAAGTTAAATTAGCATCTACCCAGAGTCCAAGAAATTTTATATATTCACATATTTCAATCTTTTGATCATTCATCAAAATATTTATTTCGTTATAATCAGTTTTTTATTCTTGTTCTTAAAGACCATACACTTTGTTTTAGAAATATTTATAGCTAGTTTATTATATGTGATCCATTTATGCATATTTCCAATTAGAGTATTTGTTTCTTCTACTAAAGTTCTTACATCAGTATGGAAAGAAATGACATTTATATTATCTGCATACATAACTAGTTTAGCTGCTCCCTTTTGTGATTGAATATCATTTATATACAAAAGGAATAATAAAGGTCGCAGCACAGAACCCTGTGGCACTCCCCTATTGAATTTGATTTGTTCAGATATAGTCCTATTGACTTGTACAAACGCTGGTCTTTGAAATAGGTGGCTTTTAAGCCAATTATTTATTTTCCCTCGAAGCCCATAGTGTCTAATCTTTTCCAAGAGAATTTCATGATCTACACAATCGAATGCTTTAGACAAATCTAAATATACAGCCAAGCCAACTCGCTGATGTTCAAGATTATTAACAATATAATCATAGGTATCTATAATAGCACCTTGTGTAGATTTGCCATGTTGAAAACCATATTGTTCTGGTATAATTAGCTTTCTGTTTGATATAAATTTATATATACATATTTATGCATTAATTTCTCGAAAATCTTGGCGAAAACTGAGAGTAAAGAAATTGGTCTGTAATTCTTTATATCTTTCAGGTTTTTACTCTTGTGAATAGGTATTATTTTTGCTAGTTTCATTTCATTTGGAAAAATTTCCTTCTGAAGTGACAAGTTGAAAATATATGTGAGGGGGATCTTAATTTCATTTTTAACATTTTTAATTACATTTATTGAGATATCATCAGGCCCACAAGAAGTATTAGGTTTCATTATACTTATAATATGACATATATCATCTTCAGAAAAAGGTTCAATATATAAACTATCTGGAAAACTGTATCCATAATATTTATATTGCACTTGATTTTTTGTATTAAAATCAGCTGCTAGATCTTCTGCTATACTTTTAAAATACTGGTTGAAAGCTGTAGCTTTTTGGGCATCGTCTGTTAGTACATTTTCAGCCATCTCAATGTCCCCAATTCTAAGATTTTTGTTTTTATTCCGAGAGAATAGGTTATTTATCAGCCTCCATTTCTGTTTCAGCGAAGTATCACCATATATATTGAATTTAGTTTCATAGTATTTTTGTTTAGCTTCTCTTATTAAACCAGTGACATAATTTCTGCAAATTCTGTGCCTTTCCTTGTCCGTTTCATCACTGGAATTCTTATATATTTCAGCAAGTCTGTTTCTTTTTCTAATCTGGTTTTTTATATAATTATTTATCCAAGGAGCATAACCAGGGTGTTGTGATCTCTTCTTTCGAATTCTAGGAAAGCATACATTATATATATCCATAAAGAGTGAAAGAAAGTGATCATATGCCTGGTTCACATCCGTAATCTGTAGTAAATCCTGCCAATTAATAATGCTTATTTTTTCCTGAAAATGTAAAACACACTTATGTGTCATCCTCCTGTAAGTTATATCATTTTCTAAATGTTTCCTTGAATCTTCAATAAAGTAAATTACGGGGTAGTGGTCAGTTAAATCAGATTGTAATATTTTACTTTTCCAAGACATATTAGTAATTGCATAATCAAGCAGTGAGCCATTCACATTTGTTAATCTAGTTGGTTTGTCATTTGGTGTAATCATGTAAAAATACGAATTAATTAAATCTGTAAAATCCAAAACGTTCTTATCTGTACAATTGAGTAGATCTAAATTGTAGTCTCCTACAATTATGAAACTCGAATTCATTTTCTGTAATTTATCAAAATTTGTTTCCATAACTTGTAAAAAATATTCAAAATTGCCATCTGGTGGTCGGTATACTACTCCTATCACCATTGTATCAGTCTTGATACAAATCATTTCAATACTGTTGTGAAGTATCATCAGGGAGTCACATATGTCATAATTAATTCCATTCAATGAATAGATTGCTACGCCTCCGCCTCTTCTGTTTATTCTTCCTAGATTGGCCGACTGATATCCTTCTCTATGTAACGACTCACCATTTGCTAACCAAGTTTCTGAAAATGCCATTCTCTCAATTGTCTATAAATTCGCATTTCCACTGGTAGGTGATTTCAGAGGCGAAAAAAAAAGTTAACTCTCTTTGAAATCCAGCCTCCCACATTTGCCAAGGGCGAAGCCTTATTCCTTTGGTTTTCTATCGTCCAAATAAAAGTATTCTGGTTCAAAGTAAAAAGTTAGGATGTGCATTTAGTGGTCAAAATATTTGACTTTTATCGGAGATGCATGTTGTTTAAGAAGTCTTTTTTCTACTTGATGGACTTCGGTTTCGGTACGGAATACTGAACACCAAGAAAATGCTTTAGAAGTTGCAGTCTTCGTTGACAGAAAATGATTGATGTTCTATCTTACCTTGGATGAGAGACTTTCTGAGTTCCTGAAACAGTTTTTGCGCCAGTCCTTCGACACTTGAAGTCTAATACTCTTGATGACATCATCCGCTTCGCTGCTGCACCGTGTAGGATCAAGAATATAATGTGCAATAATTCGTATCTCGTACATTTGGGAAATTTTGAACTCCTACTATACATAACCGTCATAGAAAATACGTTACAATTGTTTAAAACAAGTTACAAATATTTCGAAAGGGTCTTATATTTAACTTCGTTGTTGGGTTGTTTACCTGTGACAGGCACTTTTTTTCACACAATGGGCTAAATTGCCAGGTTATAAAGATCCTGAGGAGAGAACCCACGACAGCTGTTAAGAGACATGTTATCCTCCCGTCAAACGCGTTCTTTAATATGCATAGGGTAATGGCTCTCTCGCACACATAGGGGCGGGGATGGCTCAGTTGGTAGCGCGCCAGGCTCGTAATCTGTAGTTCCCAGGTTCGAGTCCCAGCTGGGTCAGCGTTGAGATTTATCTCCGCAAAATTCCCCGCCCTGCCCACGGTCAGTAGGGGACACCGATGGGCTTGGAAAGGCCGCCGTCCGTCGGATGAGACGTTAAGCTGTGGCCCCGTGTGCGGGAGAGCCATACCCTGTGCACGTTAAAGAACACGCTGGATGGCCTTGACGGGAGGTTACCATCTGTCTCCCAACAGCTGTTCCAGTGGGTCCCCTCCCACAATCTTCTCTGAGCCTTCGGGGTCCATGTGACCTGGCCATTTAGCCCATGGTGTGCAAAAAAGTGCCGCTCAGAGGTCAAACAACCCAACTCTCCCGCACACAGGACCCCGGCTTAACGTCTATCCGACCGACGGCGGCCTTTTCAAGCCCATTGGTATCCCATAATAACCGAAGGCAGCATGGAAGTTTTTCAGAGATAAATTTCAACACTAGCCTAGTCGGGACTCGAAACTGGGAACTGAAGATTACAATCCTGGAGCACTACCGACTGAGTTCCCCCCTCTGTAGTTCGTGTTAAAACTCATTAAGCTAAAAAGCAATGTTTTAAATTAAATTAAGATATTAAAATTGTGTTGAGCAATTGTTTGTTATATTTTTTTCACAATAGACAGACAAAATTATGTTTTTTTTGTTATTTACACTCAGTGTTAATCGCGTTCATTGAATTATGACCACTCCATTCCATGTTACGTCACTACTGGAAAGTTAAATTCGATGCACCAATATCTTTTAAAACAAGCTTTTCATGGTAAAACATCACTGACGATAAATTGCAGATCTGAATAATCTCGATATTTTTAAAATTATTTCCTTAATATTATTAGAAATATTATTAGAACTTTTATTTTCAAAAATAAAATGAAAAAAAAATAATATTTTTAATTGACTTTTTTATATTAATAAGAACTTTTTTCTTCTTAGTTTGTGAAAAAAAACTTTTAAACAGAGCATATACGTTTTATTCCTCCCCTCCCCCCCCCAAAAAAAAACAAAGATAAAAAGACGTTCAATATTTTGCTCATTTTTTTGGAGCAGTGTCGCGAAAATTTGCCCCGTGTTAAAAATTGTGCTAAATTTCACAGCACGTCACATATAAGAAAAAGGTATAGTTTAGTGATTTGTATATATTCAGAACTACTGTGGCATATAAACTGATAGTCTCCTGTCAGACCTCTGTGGCAAGCAGTTGCTTGAGGGGGTATTTATTTTTTGTGCCGTCCCGTGGCCGAGTGGTTAGCGCGCTTCGCTATTGATCTACGGGACCTGGGTTCGAGCCCCGGGTAAGGCATGGATGTTCGTGTTGTTTTCTGCTGAGGTCCTGCCATCCTCTCAGATCTCCTACTGTGGCATATAAACTGACAGGCTCCTGTCAAACCTCTGTGGCAAGCAGCTGCTTGAGGGGGTATTTATTTTTTGTGCCGTCCCGTGGCCGATTGGTTAGCGCGCTTCGCTATTGATCTACGGGACCTGGGTTCGAGCCCCGGGTAAGGCATCGATGTTCGTGTTGTTTTCTGCTGAGGTCCTGCCATCCTCTCAGATCTCCTACTGTGGCATATAAACTGACAGGCTCCTGTCAGACCTCTGTGGCAAGCAGCTGCTTGAGGGGGTATTTATTTTTTGTGCCGTCCCGTGGCCGAGTGGTTAGCGCGCTTCGCTATTGATCTACGGGACCTGGGTTCGAGCCCCGGGTAAGGCATGGATGTTCGTGTTGTTTTCTGCTGAGGTCCTGCCATCCTCTCAGATCTCCTACTGTGGCATATAAACTGATAGGCTCCTGTCAGACCTCTGTGGCAAGCAGCTGCTTGAGGGGGTATTTATTTTTTGTGCCGTCCCGTGGCCGAGTGGTTAGCGCGCTTCGCTATTGATCTACGGGACCTGGGTTCGAGCCCCGGGTAAGGCATGGATGTTCGTGTTGTTTTCTGCTGAGGTCCTGCCATCCTCTCAGATCTCCTACTGTGGCATATAAACTGACAGGTTCCTGTTAGACCTCTGTGGCAAGCAGCTGCTTGAGGGGGTATTTATTTTGTTTATTTTTATTTATCCAAGAATCGTGTGTCAAGTTATTTTACACTTTGGCAAACGTTAATAAAAGATTTTTTTAGAGTGGCAGACGGAACTGGCAGCAAGTGATTGATGTTCCGATTATAGTTCAGTACTTTTTTTTAACTTCCAGATCTTCATATATTTTTTTCTGTAACTGAGCAGCAGTGGTCATATTTACTCCTACGTTCCACCTATTGAAAGATGGCAGTCATTGCGCAGAGTCTCCAATGGTCCCGAAAGTATATTTTCTGTTAACAAAACCTTTTGGTGTTCTAATATGAATTTTACCCGTTTTTTGTATTAAATGATATTACCAAATTACTCGTAATTAAGATGGAGCCAGAAAATTGTTTGTCCCTGAACTCTGACACCGATGGGCTTGGAAAGGCCGCTGTCCGTCGGATGGGATGTTAAGCCGTGGCCCCGTGTGCGGGAGAGCCATACCTTGTAAACGTTAAAGAGCACGCTGGATGGCCTTGACGGGAGGCTACCATCTGTCTCCCAACAGCTGTTCCAGTGGGTCCCCCTCCCCCAACCTTCTCTGAGCCTTCGGGGTCCATGTGACCTGGCCATTTAGCCCATGGTGTGCAAAAAGTGCCGCTCAGAGGTAAAACAACCCAACCCAACGTACTCTTTGTGCGTTAAAGAACACGCTGGATGGCCTTGACGGGAGGCTACCATCTGTCTCCCAATAGCTGTTCCAGTGGGTCCCCTCCCCCAACCTTCTCTGAGCCTTCGGGGTCCATGTGACCTGGCCATTTAGCCCATGGTGTGCAAAAAAGTGCCGCTCAGAGGTAAAATAACCCAACCCAACCCTGAACTCTAGTTGGTTCTGGAAGACTCTGATAGAGTCACTTCTCCCTGTAGATCCATATCTAGATAGAAATTATTTACATTAGGTGGAATTTTTTCCCCCTGTAAATGAAACGCCCCTAAAAATACGATGTCCAAGAGACTGCTTGAAATGTTTATTGTAAAGCTGGCTTTGTTTAGATTGAACTACAATGGTTCGACCGGATGTCGAAAATAGGAGGTAGGATAGGTTAAATAGAACATGATGGATCATAAGGTTTTTCATTTACAATTGCTTCCGTAAACTAATGGAACAACCCTATGTTATGCAAATGGGAAGCTAACGTCAAAATTTTATAACTTCTAATATTTCTTTGAAAAAGGTGATAGCAGATGAAGATCTCCATCAAATGCAGGAATCCCTCGCTTAATGCTGTTAATTGGTTCCATAAAAATAGAGCGCTGATAATAATAATAATAACCAAAATAAAGCGCTCATAAGTTAACAGCTCTAAGCGAGCACCGTATTTCCATAAACATGCGTGCTAATTCAGTAAGTTCAGGTCATTGTGATAGGCTGTTTCGATAGTCACATTTTTAGTAGTGTGGTTAAAAACTTGTTGAGTAGTAGAAAAGTTGAGTTACTCCCTCTTAAAAAATTTAAACGTCCTTTTTGAAACTTTCGTCTCCTTTTTTTTAGAGCTCGTTTTAAATCTATCGATCATTACTAGCAGTAAATGGGTTAGCTCGTTTTAAATCTATCGACCAACCGCTTATTTGCGGTTGGGTTGTTTTACCTCTGAGCGGCACTTTTTTTGCACACCATGGGCTAAATGGCCAGGTCACATGGACCCCGAAAGCTCAGAGAAGGTTAGGGGAGGGGACCCACTAGAACAGCTGTTGGGAGACAGATGGTAACCTCCCGTCAAGGCCATCCAGCGTGTTCTTTAACGTGCACAGGGTATGTCTTTCCCGCACACAGAGCCACGGCTTAACGTCCCATCCGACGGACGGCGGCCATTCCAAGCCCATCGGTCCCATACTGACCGTAGGCAGGGCGGGGAATCTTATTTGCGGTAAATGGTTTAATGGGTTAGGGGAGTTTAAACATTTAGCGATGACAATGCCAGCCACAAAAATTGACTTTAGAAGTTAATTAAAACTTAGTAATAAGTATTGTATCAAAGTGTTTAATAAAATAAGTGTGCATTTTAGAAGTTTCTGGAGTTTTTTTTACTGTTCAGCAGTTTTGTATAAGTTTCTTCATTTCACTTCATTGAGCATTTTAGGGATGAACTTCCCTTGGACAAGGGGTGGGAGTGGCTCAGTTGGTAGCGCGCCAGGCTCGTAATCTGTAGTTCCCAGGTTCGAGTCCCAGCTGGGTCAGCGTTGAGATTTATCTCCGCAAAATTCCCCGCCCTGCCCACGGTCAGTAGGGGACACCGATGGGCTTGGAAAGGCCGCCTTCCGTCGGATGGGACGTTAAGCCGTGGCCCCGTGTGTGGAGAGAGCCATACCCTGTGCACGTTAAAGAACACGCTGGATGGCCTTGACGGGAGGCTACCATCTGTCTCCCAACAGTTGTATCCAGTGGGGTCCCCTCCCCCAACCTTCTCTGAGCCTTCGGGGTCCATGTGACCTGGCCATTTAGCCCATGGTGTGCAAAAAAAGTGCCGCTCAGAGGTAAAACAACCCCAACCCAACCCAATCTGAAACTCAGTAGGGACAGTAGTTCCCCCACTATGGGAGAGAAAGGGTCGAGCCACAAGGACCGACCTTGACCCGTAGGGTCGGTAAATCTCCACGCAGACAAGAAGCAGGCTGTTACGGAACCTTAGACTCTTAAAGACTGGCATTGCTGTTGTTCAATATTCAAACTTCATTAACTCATTAAATACCAAACGAATATTGTTAAAATCGAGATATTGATATACTTGATTGAGATCTTTATCTGCAATCACATTTTTCAAAACAAAAAAAACTTAGTTTAGAAGTTATAGAGCTTTGACGTTAGCTTCCTATTGATATAATATAGGGTTGTTCTTTATTTTATAGAAACCAGTGTATATTTTAATCTGAAATTATAGTCGATAAATACTACAAAGTAGATTTTACCCCTCTGTTTTAGTGCTTTATAACTTTTCCGCCTCCATTACAGTTGCAATCTGTAGTTCCCAGGTTCGAGTCCCAGCTGGGTCAGCGTTGAGATTTATCTCCAAAAAAATTCCCCGCCCTGCCCACGGTCAGTAGGGGACACCGATGGGCTTAGAAAGGCCGCCGTCCGTCGGATGGGACGATAAGCCGTGGTCCCGTGTGCGGGAGAGACATACCCTGTGCACGTTAAAGAACACGCTGGATGGCCTTGACGGGAGGCTACCATCTGTCTCCCAACAGCTGTTCCAGTGGGTCCCATCCCCCCAACCTTCTCTGAGCCTTCGGGGTCCATGTGACCTGGCCATTTAGCCCATGGTGTGCAAAAAAGTGCCGCTCAGAGGTAAAACAACCCAACCCATTACAGTTGCTTAAATTTGAAAGGATGGAAGATGACATGACTTCCCCAGGGATCTCTTGAACCAAGGCCTGCATTAAACAAATGCCCGCTATGAATAAGGATTAATATTTCAAAAATAGCAAAATGCCTTTAACCTTTCTTTTCCTTCCGAAAAAATCTGGAAGAGAAACTGTTGAGCAAAAACAAAAAAGAAAAAGAGAGCTCGTTGTTTACTTTCGTCTTCACATAAACCGAAAAGGAGAAACAAATAAAGCTGGAATGTTTTCAAAAGTACGAAAACACATTCCAAAAACAACTTAAACTGAAGCCACACTTCAAAAATATTACCCCTCCTGTTATAAATGTGGGGCGTCGTATCCACTTCGATCGGGCACGCCATAGACCAGTTGCTCCGCGCATTGTGGGAGGTGTTGGTTCAGGCACTTCCTTGACCTCATCACTAACAGTTGGCGGAGCTTTTCTCAAGTGGATAGAAGGTTTGCAGCGCTTACTGACACCAAATTTACGTAGCACACACATACACCACAAAAAAAAGGGGACGTTTTGCACTGTATGGGAGGTTGCATTTTTTTTCCTATTGCACGTTTTCTTTTT
>JAWZYU010001438.1:0-27632 GCA_038380435.1 Ryuthela nishihirai
AAAACGAATGTTGCCAGATCCTTAAACTATTTTAAATACTAGTTGCCAGATACATTTTCTCAACTCTGATATCAGTCGGAGCTTTTCAGAGGCAATTCGGAAAACGAATGTTGCCAGATCCTTAAACTATTCTAAATACCAGTTGCCAGATACATTTTCTCAACTCTGATATCAGTCGGAGCTTTTCGGAGGCAATTCGGAAAACGAATGTTGCCAGATCCTTAAACTATTTTAAATACTAGTTGCCAGATACATTTTCTCAACTGCGATATCAGTCGGAGCTTTTCAGAGGCAATTCGGAAAACGAATGTTGCCAGATCCTTAAACTATTTTAAATACTAGTTGCCAGATACATTTTCTCAACTCTGATATCAGTCGGAGCTTTTCGGAGGCAATTCGGAAAACGAATGTTGCCAGATCCTTAAACTATTTTAAATACTAGTTGCCAGATACATTTTCTCAACTCTGATATCAGTCGGAGCGTTTCAGAGGCAATTCGGAAACCGAATGTTGCCAGATCCTTAAACTCTTTTAAATACTAGTTGCCAGGTACATTTTCTCAACTCTGATATCAGTCGGAGCTTTTCAGCGGCAATTCGGAAAACGAATGTTGCCAGATCCTTAAACTCTTTTAAATACTAGTTGCCAGATACATTTTCTCAACTCTCATATCAGTCGGAGCTTTTCAGAGGCAATTCGGAAAACGAATGTTGCCAGATCCTTAAACTATTCTAAATACCAGTTGCCAGATACATTTTCTCAACTCTGATATCAGTCGGAGCTTTTCGGAGGCAATTCGGAAAACGAATGTTGCCAGATCCTTAAACTAATTTAAATACTAGTTGCCAGATACATTTTCTGAACTCTGATATCAGTCGGAGCTTTTCAGAGGCAATTCGGAAAACGAATGTTGCCAGATCCTTAAACTATTTTAAATACTAGTTGCCAGATACATTTTCTCAACTCTGATATCAGTCGGAGCTTTTCGGAGGCAATTCGGAAAACGAATGTTGCCAGATCCTTAAACTATTTTAAATACTAGTTGCCAGATACATTTTCTCAACTCTGATATCAGTCGGAGCTTTTCAGCGGCAATTCGGAAAACGAATGTTGCCAGATCCTTAAACTCTTTTAAATACTAGTTGCCAGATACATTTTCTCAACTCTGATATCAGTCGGAGCTTTTCAGAGGCAATTCGGAAAACGAATGTTGCCAGATCCTTAAACTATTTTAAATACTAGTTGCCAGATACATTTTCTCAACTCTGATATCAGTCGGAGCTTTTCAGAGGCAAATCGGAAAACGAATGTTGCCAGATCCTTAAACTATTTTAAATACTAGTTGCCAGATACATTTTCTTAACTCTGATATCAGTCGGAGCTTTTCAATGTCCTTCGGATAGGCAGTTCGGAAACCGAATGTTGCCAGATCCCTCAACTATTCTAAATACCAGTTGCCAGATACATGTTCTGAACTCTGAGTTCAGTTTCAATGTCCTTCCGAGAGGCAGTTCGGAAACGGAATGTTGCCAGATCCCTAAACTATTTTAAATAACAGTTGCCGGATACATGTTCTGAACTCTGATCGGAGAGGCGGTTGGTGACAGGAATGTTGCCAGATCCCTAAACTATTTTAAATAACAGTTGCCAGATACATGTTCTGAACTCTGATCGGAGAGGCGGTTGGTGACAGGAATGTTGCCAGATCCCTAAACTATTTTAAATAACAGTTGCCAGATACATGTTCTGAACTCTGATCGGAGAGGCGGTTGGGAGCAGGAATGTTGCCAGATCCCTAAACTATTTTAAATAACAGTTGCCAGATACATGTTCTGATCGGAGAGGCGGTTGGTGACAGGAATGTTGCCAGATCCCTAAACTATTTAAAATAACAGTTGCCAGATAGTTCTCAGTGTCTTTTGGAGCATTTGTTGACTGTCTGATGCCTTCCCTTGACTTTTTTTTTTTATCTGTAGAACAGGTCTGTTTGTCGCGGTTAAACCGCTATTCTCTTGGCGGGAAAGTGCTTAATTCAATTATTCCTTTGTTCTCTGACTGTCTGGGGCTTGCAGACTGTGTCTCTTGCACTTTGCTACTGTCCGGTCGCTCTGCTCTGAAGAAATGCAAATGGCGGCTTGTTTTTGGGCTCTATGGGGGATTTTTAGCTGCATTTTGTTCCTGGTTTCTTCTGGGGCTATTTCTGGGGCGTTTTTTTGCTAGATTTAGTTACTTTGGGTGGAATGGAGAACTAAGGGTGTGTTTTGGGAAAGGGGAGGTGGTTTTTTGGGGCGTGGGGAGCCTTTTTTGGGGGTATTTGGCCACTTTGCATTCTGGGGTTTGTTTTGGCTTTGCGGCTTTTTCTGTCACTTCAGGTTTGTTTTGGGGTCTTTTTGGGACCTTTTGGGGCGTTTTTGTATACTGCGGACAGCTGGGGTCTGTCGGACGAATGGGGCGTTTTTGGGGTTTTTTTATGCTCCCTATGGGGTCATTTCCGGCGACCTTTCACCCCAGGAAGGGACTCTGTTACCCCTACCTCGGGGTCGCTTACGGTCAGTTTGTGACGATTAGGGCGCCCTCTGGGAGCGTTTATGGGCGTGACGTTTGGGGCTTTTTAGGGGTCACTTCCGGTGGTCGGGATCACTTCCGGTTTAGTGTGGGGGTCACCTGCTCTGTGTTTGACCTTCTGGATCATTTTGGCAATTTTTGGGGCTTTTTTTGAATTTTGGCGAATTTTTTTGTTATTTTTAAGGCGTTTCTTGCTTGTCTGATGCCTTCCCTGCACTTTTTTTTTTTATCTATAGAATGGGTCTGTTTGTGGCGGTTAAACCGCTATTCCGTGGGCGGGAAATTGCATAATTGAATTATTCCTTTGTTCTCTGACTCACTGGGACTTGCAGCGTGTCTGTCTTGCACTTTGCTACTGTCCGGTCACTCTGCTGTTAGCAAATGCAAATGGCGCCGTTTTTTTGGGCTCTATGGGGGAATTTTAGCTGCTTTTTGTTCCTGGTTTCTTCTGGGGCTATTTCTGGGGCGTGTTTTTGCTAGATTTAGTCACTTTGGGTGGTATTGAGCACTAAGGGTGTGTTTTTGGAGAAGGGGGTGGGTTTTTTGGGGAGTAGGGAGTGTTTTTTTGGGGTATTTTGGCGCTTTGCATTCTGGGGTTTGTTTTCGCTTTGGGGCTTTTTGCGTCACTTCAGGTGTGTTTTGGGGGTCACTTTGGGGACTTTTCATTATACTGCGGTCAGCTGGGGCCTGTCGGACCACTTGGGGTTATTTTTTTTTAAGTCCAGCTCCACCCCCCTGCGATGGGACCGTGCTATATCTAAGGAGCTCCTCAATTGAACTCTTGAAACAATATTCAACTCTAGCGATCAGAAATTATGAATTCATTGTTCATTTATTCACTTTCCTTACTGGCATTCTTCATTGCTTTAAAAACATGGATGCCTACGTCAGTATCTTTTAAAAATTCTGGAGCCTTTTTTTCCTAATCTCTTATCTTTTAGGACTATTAACGCAAAGATTCCATAGGCACTTCGTATTAGACTACATATAAATTTCGAATATTTTGTAAAAACAAATTGGCTTAGTAAGAACTACTCTTAAATAATATAACATTATTTTTGTGTTTCTCTTAATAAATAAGAATAATGATATTATTTGACTTTCTTAAAATCTTTATGAAATTACATATTTGAAAAGGTTCCTAAGGTTTATGTTTGTAAGAATTCAAACATTTTTTTTTCTATTTACAACTTCACAGAGCTCTCTCTCCATAACTTTAAGCAAGCCACATTTCAATAAACTTTTACATGTTAAGGCGAACTCATTGTTGGGAGAGAGCTAAAAATAGACCCTCGCGCAGTGCGAGAAATGTCGCTGCTTCTGCAGGTGTTCGCTAGCCGTGCTGCTTTAACGGAAATTCAGTTGGATGTGTTCTTTCGTAAAACTTCGCTGATATAGAAATAAATAATATTTTAATAAGTATTATTAGAGAAATTAAAATCAAAGTACAATATATAATAATACTTAATTACTAATAACTAGGTAATCAGCATATCAAAATACTGGAATCCCACTGGTTCTACGTGGTAGAAGTAAAGTTCGCGCTCTTTTTTCAATGTAAAGGAATTCTAATGATTTTCGACCAATAAGAATAACTTTACTGATTCGTCCTCACTTGGCTTTAAAGAGAAGAAGGGCGTCTCATTATAATTCGTAAAAAGGAATTCTTTTTCTTACTAGCAGGACTGAAAGGGGTATAGATTTTTTTTTATCCCTAACGAGATTGATAGATAAATAAATATTTTTAACCCATCACAGCTCGGGAAGGTAGATAATGGAAAATACGATATTTCGTCAAAAATGGAAAAGTACAATTTACCGGCTATTAACAATTCCGTTAATAGCCGATACGCCATACTTTTCTATGGGCCACACTTCGACCAGCGCCCGCCAGTGTCGCCTGCGCTGAGACTCCAAGCTGCCGAATGCTCGGAGACCTGCGCAGGCGCCACTGGTGACTTCGGGGGCTAGCTCACTATCCCGTGTGGCCAGAGGATAGTGATCGCGAGTCCCCCCCTACCCCCCAAACACGAAGAAATCCACACATCCAACGCCTTGGGGCAGAGGAAAATGCGGTTCGTGGGAAAGGTTTACAATCTAGGCCAACAGCCAATTTGCTTATATAGTAGGTGAATGCAGCCTTTATAAATTAGCGGTAGCTAATATTTCCAAGGTTGCGTCGTTAAGAATAAGGAATCTGGCAACGTAAAAAATCTGACCGGCGGTCATTCGTTAGAGGTCGTCGAGATCTAATTAACTGGCAACTTTCATTCCAATAGGTCGAGTAGTTTTTTTTTTAAAGCCGTCCGAAGGCCCCATAGGAATAACATGGAGGAAACCGTCCGAACACTTGGAAAACCTAGGTCGAACAACCGGTTTAATGACGTCACGCAACCATGTTGGCAGAAGTTCGCACTCTTCCCAGAATGCATTTCGCAGAGGTTGG
Organism: Ryuthela nishihirai; assembly: GCA_038380435.1. Taxonomy (NCBI): domain Eukaryota; kingdom Metazoa; phylum Arthropoda; class Arachnida; order Araneae; family Heptathelidae; genus Ryuthela; species Ryuthela nishihirai. The sequence goes on from JAWZYU010001438.1 coordinate 5,012, forward strand.
GACTATTCCCAAAATGCACCGTTCGTTTTTTCCCACAATGCATCGGGTGAGAATCTTGCGTAAAATGAGAGAATGAGTACATAGTGACGTCATAGTTCAAAACAGTGGAAAACTTCAGATACATTTTTTATCCAGAAAGCGCGGGAAACGGACCAATCTAAAGTGACCACCAGATGGCCCCCCAAGAGTACTACACACTGACCCCATTGGTCAGTCCGCAAAGCCCCCCCATTTCGTAAAAAACGGTGACGTAATGGTCCACTTTGGACGCAAAAAACACACCCTTCCATTGGGAACAGCGCCACCTAGCGGTGGAAGCTTGTAGAAAACGGGTGCCCCAAAGTGCCCACAAAGTCTCGAAACCAAAGGTCCAATAGGAAGAGAGAAAAGTTTAAAAAACAGAATTTGAAAAGTCACGTGACTCAGTTTTTTTTCTAGTTTGCAATGATCTAGCAGCAGCAGGTGCTGCACTGCCACTGCCACTGCTACTACTCTATCACGTAGAAATCTCACTGCGCATTCCATCTGCGCATGACGTCGATGGCCATAGAAGCAGAAATGAATGACGTCAGAAATAAATAAAGAACCAATAAGAATAACTTGCCTTTAAAAAAAAAAAAGGGCGTTTTTTATAATTCACGTGTTACTAGAAAAAAATCCACCCTTTAAAATATTTTTTAAACTTTTTATATTTTTTAAATAAGCATCAGTGTAGAAGTAGAGATAAATAATGATTTTTAACCAATCAGATTCAAACTTTAAGATGCCAACGGATTTCATTGAAACTCTGTGACGTAAGAAGTACATGGCACATCCGATCTGCGCATAGCTATGACGTTTAACATTATATCGATATAATATAAATATCCCTATATCGTCATCGACGAACCAATCACATAGTAGCTTAAGGATGACATCATCTAATAATTATCCTAATATAAGACCTTTGCGCATTCCATCTGAGCATATCAATGACGTCATACAAGATTTGCCATATATATATATATATATACAGCCTTATGACGTCACGTCTATTAGCCAATCACAGCACAGTATGTCACGTGACTACTATTAACCAATCAATTCAAACCTTAGTAGTCACATGACTCTATACCTATACTCCATAGGTTTAAACATTACTAATGCTTTCCAATACTGACAGTCAAAATTTTTTCTAAGTCCAGCTACCCACCCCTCGGATGGGACCATAGTTTCTCTATGGACACTTCACATTGAACTCGACCCATGTTAACCTATGGGGAATCACCGCCTAACACTCCTTCACTCGAGCCATCAGAAATAATCAATTAATTATTTATTGATTGATTTATTACTACGATAACTTATACGGATCTGGCATCGCGCTTCGTATCTCGTCAACAAGATGGATGCCTACAGGTATTATAATGACGTATCTATTATTAGACTTCTGTTCGTCTATTTCAAGGCCTTTCTTATCATTCTTTCAGTCCTTCCTTTCTCATCTCACACTCCGCAAACAATTAGTATACTTTTTAAACACGTCGATTAACAAGAAACGACTTTCTTAACACATAGGATTTTCACTAAGCCTATTCTAATACAATTAACCTCAATTCCGAATACACACCTTCCTAAGGAAATTTTTTATTTTACAGTAAAAGTTTAGATAGCATTACAATTTGGCTACAACACGAAAAAGTGCCGTTCGTCGGATGGGACGTTAAGCCGTGCTCCCGTGTATGGAAGAGCCATACCCTGTGTACATTAAAGAACACACTGGATGGTCTCGACGGGAGGTTACCATCTGTCTCCCAACAGCTGTTCCAGTCAGTCCCCTCCCCCAACCTTCTCTGAGCTTCTATTACCAAAAATTTTTTAATGTCGTGTGCATTTTAAGAATGATGCCACGGAATGAACTAGATGCAACAGAAAAAGGATATATAATTATTACAGTGAGAGCTCTCCTGTATGGGAAGAGTTATTAGACACAAGAAAAAAACTGTCCATTGTAAAATAAAATGCAAAAATATAATATATATTTTCTTGTGATATATAAATTAATGACACATACATTACAAGATAATGGGATAGTAAATTCATGAAAAAACACTGTTTAATGCAAATATACCAACTTATTAGGAATTTGCATCTGATATCAATGAGAATTTTTGAAGCTCTATTACTCAGCTTTTGACGACAAAATGCTAAAAAATAATACTCCTTCAAGCAGCTGCTTGCCACCGAGATCTGACAGGAGCCCGTCGGTTTATGTATCGTAGCAGAAGGTTTGTGTGGATGGCAACACCTCGGCAGAAAAACAACACGAACGAGTGCCTCACCCAGGGCACGGATGACGCGATCAGTAGCCAAGCCCCCTAACCAGTCGGAAAAATTAGTTTCCAACAAATCAGTTAGATATGCATGTACCCGTTTCTTCGGAAGGTGGCACTTCACTTATACTTGGTTGCTCCGTACTGCATATTCCTAAAAGAAAGAATGAACAATATGTATAGCATCTGAAAAGCAAACATGACGTATCAACTGAGCAATGTATAACAAACGTGTAACATCAACTCAGCATTATTTAGCAAACATGCAATAACAACTTGGCGATCAATAGCAAACGTGCAATGATAACTTAGCGATATATAGCAAACTGATGATATCAGGGTTGGGTTAGTTCAACTCCGAGTTGCACATTTTAGCACCCAATGGGCTAAACGGCCAGGTCACAAGGACCCTTAGGGCTCAGAGAAGGTTGGGGTATGGAACCAACTGCAACAGCTGTTAGGCGACAAATGGTAGCCTCCTCTCAAGCCCATCCAGTTTTCATTAACGTGCACAGGATATGGCCTTAACGTTGAATCCAATGGCTTTCCAAGCTCACCAGTGTCCACGACTCACCACGGGTAGCAACACGAACAACTTTACAACATTTTCAAAAACATCTTTCCCCCAATTTTATAGTTTTATTCGAACAATTTTTTGCTAACTGGATGATTAGTGTAAAATACATATGAATTACAAGCCACTATAAAACCCGAAATAAATATTAAGACATTTAAGTTGTGTTGTTTGTTCACTCTAAATAACATCCGGCACACTCTAAATACTAGTCTGTATTAAAAACTAGTGAGAAAACATCTTGAAAAATAATACCTCGATGCATTCGTGGGAAATATCCTTTCTGGTTATTGCTGCTTTGTAGCTGCACACGTCACACATTTCCTTCCAAGTCTCGTGGCTCCCACACTGGGAAAAAAAAAAATTAATAAACCACGAATCTTCAAATAAGAGTTCACAAATATTAAAACAAATGCTTCATATTGTAAAATTAAACACTAAGAGTATTATATACACATTAGTTTATGCTAAAGTTCAAACTACTATTTGAAAAAGCCATAAAAGATGAATATTTGCTTAGGCAGTATTTTATTCACTGCAACTACATGTAAGAGTGAATAATATGTGTACCCACATCATTGCTTCTGTCCTATTTCTAACAACAAAATCGTTTGTGACACTACATAATTAACATGAAGCAGTACTAGCAATTCATATCATATGGTGTTTAAGATTATCAGCAACACAGACAGTACGTATAAAACTTGGAGCGAAACATTTAATAACCCTTAATTTCGAGATAGCCACTGAATATTTTTTGGGAAGGCTATCAATGATAGGCTTGCTTCTGATAAAAAGGGACCAGGGTAGGAATACATGTCTGTGTTGTTTTTTTGCTGAGGTTCAGCCATAACCTTAAACCTCAGAGACCTTGTATTATAGCATATAAACCTCTATGACAAGCAGCTGCTTGAAGGGTTTTTTATAACAGGAAAAAATTAATCTCTTAAGGGCTTATGAGATAGATATTATTGAATAGAAATTTTAATTGAGGTTTAACTTAAAAAAAAGTTGATTAAAAATGGAGATAGGTTGACTTATAATCAACATCTTGTGGTTTAATATGAAATAATAATCACTACGTTTAACTCATTACACGTTTCTAAGCCTAAAACATACAGTAATAGTACCGAAACCAAATATTTATAATATAATAAAGAACACTCACCTGCAAACTTAAATGACGTCGAAATGCTTATTTGAAATATGCACTGGGGAAAGGTGTCGTTATTGCAAACTTTAAATCATTTAACTGCGTAGTAGTAGTCATTACATAAACTGATCAGAAAAATACAACTTTTGTTAGCATTAACACAACAATTCGCTTCATAATCAATGACTCCACAGTTTTCGTGCAAATGAAATCCGTATTGGACATTCCCGACGTCTAATTTTATACCACGGTCAAGATTTAATGCACCTAATCTTGTTGTTAACGACGAATCATTAAAAGCAGGCTTCTTTCCACAGCAACACATTCTTAACCATTCGCTTCACAAATATGCACGGGAAGGGTGTCGCGTGCAGAAATTCGAATTACAAATCCAACCGTCTCTGATCTCCTATGGAGAAAGTCTCTTAGGGCCACGAGTGTGCAGTAAATTTAAAACATCGGACCTAAGTTAATTACTCGCGCATGCGCCACCGAAAACGAGGCTAGTTCTGTTCGCTAGGAAATTTTCTGTAGTTCGCTAGGAAGGCTTGTATATCTAATCGGTTAAAGAATGTTGCCAGATCCCTCAACTATTTTAAATAACAGTTGCCAGATACATGTTCTGAACTCTGAGCTCACTTCCAGCGTTCCAATGTCGTTCGGAGAGGCAGTTCGGAACAGGAACGTTGCCAGATCCCTAAACTATTTTAAATAATAGTTGCCAGATACGTGTTCTGAAATCTGAGCTCAGTTGCAGCCTTCCAATGTCGTTCGGAGAGGCACTTCGGTAAACGAATGTTGCCAGATCCTTAAACTATTTTAAATACTAGTTGCCAGATACATTTTCTCAACTCTGATATCAGTCGGAGCTTTTCAGAGGCAAATCGGAAAACGAATGTTGCCAGATCCTTAAACTACTTTAAATACTAGTTGCCAGATACATTTTCTCAACTCTGATATCAGTCGGAGCTTTTCACAGGCAATTCGGAAAACGAATGTTGCCAGATCCTTAAACTATTTTAAATATTAGTTGCCAGATACATTTTCTCAACTCTGATATCAGTCGGAGCTTTTCAATGTCCTTCGGAGAGCCAATTCGGAAAACGAATGTTGCCAGATCCTTAAACTATTTTAAATACTAGTTGCCAGATACATTTTCTCAACTCTGATATCAGTCGGAGCGTTTCAGAGGCAATTCGGAAAACGAATGTTGCCAGATCCTTAAACTGTTTTAAATACTAGTTGCCAGATATATTTTCTCAACTCTGATATCAGTCGGAGCTTTTCAGAGGCAATTCGGAAAACGAATGTTGCCAGATCCTTAAACTGTTTTAAATACTAGTTGCCAGATACATTTTCTCAACTCTGATATCAGTCGGAGCTTTTCACAGGCAATTCGGAAAACGAATGTTGCCAGATGCTTAAACTATTTTAAATAATAGTTGCCAGATACATTTTCTCAACTCTGATATCAGTCGGAGCTTTTCCATGTCCTTCGGAGAGGCAATTCGGAGAACGAATGTTGCCAGATCCCTAAAGTATTTTAAATACTAGTTGCCAGATACATTTTCTCAACTCTGATATCAGTCGGAGCTTTTCAGAGGCAATTCGGAAATCGAATGTTGCCAGATCCTTAAATTATTTTAAATACTAGTTGCCAGATACATTTTCTCAACTCTGATATCAGTCGGAGCTTTTCAGAGGCAATTCGGAAAACGAATGTTGCCAGATCCTTAAACTATTTTAAATACTAGTTGCCAGATACATTTTCTCAACTCTGATATCAGTCGGAGCTTTTCAGAGGCAAATCGGAAAACGAATGTTGCCAGATCCTTAAACTATTTTAAATACTAGTTGCCAGATACATTTTCTCAACTCTGGTATCAGTCGGAGCTTTTCAATGTCCTTCGGAGAGCCAATTCTGAAAACGAATGTTGCCAGATCCTTAAACTATTTTAAATACTAGTTGCCAGATACATTTTCTCAACTCTGATATCAGTCGGAGCTTTTCAGAGGCAAATCGGAAAACGAATGTTGCCAGATCCTTAAACTATTTTAAATACTAATTGCCAGATACATTTTCTCAACTCTGATATCAGTCGGAGCTTTTCAGAGGCAATTCGGAAAACGAATGTTGCCAGATCCTTAAACTGTTTTAAATACTAGTTGCCAGATACATTTTCTCAACTCTGATATCAGTCGGAGCTTTTCAGAGGCAATTCGGAATGCGAATGTTGTCAGATCCTTAAACTATTTTAAATACTAGTTGCCAGATACATTTTCTCAACTCTGATATCAGTCGGAGCTTTTCCATGTCCTTCGGACAGGCAATTCGCAAAACGAATGTTGCCAGATCCTTAAACTATTTTAAATACTAGTTGCCAGATACATTTTCTCAACTCTGATATCAGTCGGAGCTTTTCAGAGGCAATTCGGAAAACGAATGTTGCCAGATCCTTAAACTATTTTATATACTAGTTGCCAGATACATTTTCTCAACTCTGATATCAGTCGGAGCTTTTCAGAGGCAAATCGGAAAACGAATGTTGCCAGATCCTTAAACTATTTTAAATACTAGTTGCCAGATACATTTTCTCAACTCTGATATCAGTCGGAGCTTTTCAGAGGCAATTCGGAAAACGAATGTTGCCAGATCCTTAAACTATTTTAAATACTAGTTGCCAGATACATTTTCTCAACTGCGATATCAGTCGGAGCTTTTCAGAGGCAATTCGGAAAACGAATGTTGCCAGATCCTTAAACTATTTTAAATACTAGTTGCCAGATACATTTTCTCAACTCTGATATCAGTCGGAGCTTTTCAATGTCCTTCGGAGAGGCAATTCGGAAAACGAATGTTGCCAGATCCTTAAACTCTTTTAAATAGTAGTTGCCAGATACATTTTCTGAACTCTGATATCAGTCGGAGCTTTTCAGAGGCAATTCGGAAAACGAATGTTGCCAGATCCTTAAACTATTTTAAATACTAGTTGCCAGATACATTTTCTCAACTCTGATATCAGTCGGAGCTTTTCAGAGGCAAATCGGAAAACGAATGTTGCCAGATCCTTAAACTATTTTAAATACTAGTTGCCAGATACATTTTCTCAACTGTGGTATCAGTCGGAGCTTTTCAATGTCCTTCGGAGAGCCAATTCCGAAAACGAATGTTGCCAGATCCTTAAACTATTTTAAATACTAGTTGCCAGATACATTTTCTCAATTCTGATATCAGTCGGAGCTTTTCAGAGGCAATTGGGAAAACGAATGTTGCCAGATCCTTAAACTATTTTAAATACTAGTTGCCAGATACATTTTCTCAACTCTGATATCAGTCGGAGCTTTTCAGAGGCAATTCGGAAAACGAATGTTGCCAGATCCTTAAACTATTTTATATACTAGTTGCCAGATACATTTTCTCAACTCTGATATCAGTCGGAGCTTTTCAGAGGCAAATCGGAAAACGAATGTTGCCAGATCCTTAAACTATTTTAAATACTAGTTGCCAGATACATTTTCTCAACTCTGATATCAGTCGGAGCTTTTCAGAGGCAATTCGGAAAACGAATGTTGCCAGATCCTTAAACTATTTTAAATACTAGTTGCCAAATACATTTTCTCAACTGCGATATCAGTCGGAGCTTTTCAGAGGCAATTCGGAAAACGAATGTTGCCAGATCCTTAAACTATTTTAAATACTAATTGCCAGATACATTTTCTCAACTCTGATATCAGTCGGAGCTTTTCAGAGGCAATTCGGAAAACGAATGTTGCCAGATGCTTAAACTATTTTAAATAATAGTTGCCAGATACATTTTCTCAACTCTGATATCAGTCGGAGCTTTTCCATGTCCTTCGGAGAGGCAATTCGGAGAACGAATGTTGCCAGATCCTTAAAGTATTTTAAATACTAGTTGCCAGATACATTTTCTCAACTCTGATATCAGTCGGAGCTTTTCAGAGGCAATTCGGAAATCGAATGTTGCCAGATCCTTAAACTATTTTAAATACTAGTTGCCAGATACATTTTCTCAACTCTGATATCAGTCGGAGCTTTTCGGAGGCAATTCGGAAAACGAATGTTGCCAAATCCTTAAACTATTTTAAATACTAGTTGCCAGATACATTTTCTCAACTCTGATATCAGTCGGAGCTTTTCAGAGGCAATTCGGAAAACGAATGTTGCCAGATCCTTAAACTATTTTAAATACTAGTTGCCAGATACATTTTCTCAACTCTGATATCAGTCGGAGTTTTTCAGAGGCAAATCGGAAAACGAATGTTGCCAGATCCTTAAACTATTTTAAATACTAGTTGCCAGATACATTTTCTCAACTCTGGTATCAGTCGGAGCTTTTCAATGTCCTTCGGAGAGCCAATTCCGAAAACGAATGTTGCCAGATCCTTAAACTATTTTAAATACTAGTTGCCAGATACATTTTCTCAACTCTGATATCAGTCGGAGGTTTTCAGAGGCAATTCGGAAAACGAATGTTGCCAGATCCTTAAACTATTTTAAATACTAGTTGCCAGATACATTTTCTCAACTCTGATATCAGTCGGAGCTTTTCAGAGGCAAATCGGAAAACGAATGTTGCCAGATCCTTAAACTATTTTAAATACTAATTGCCAGATACATTTTCTCAACTCTGATATCAGTCGGAGCTTTTCAGAGGCAATTCGGAAAACGAATGTTGCCAGATCCTTAAACTGTTTTAAATACTAGTTGCCAGATACATTTTCTCAACTCTGATATCAGTCGGAGCTTTTCAGAGGCAATTCGGAATACGAATGTTGCCAGATCCTTAAACTATTTTAAATACTAGTTGCCAGATACATTTTCTCAACTCTGATATCAGTCGGAGCTTTTCCATGTCCTTCGGACAGGCAATTCGCAAAACGAATGTTGCCAGGTCCTTAAACTATTTTAAATACTAGTTGCCAGATACATTTTCTCAACTCTGATATCAGTCGGAGCTTTTCAGAGGCAATTCGGAAAACGAATGTTGCCAGATCCTTAAACTATTTTATATACTAGTTGCCAGATACATTTTCTCAACTCTGATATCAGTCGGAGCTTTTCAGAGGCAAATCGGAAAACGAATGTTGCCAAATCCTTAAACTATTTTAAATACTAGTTGCCAGATACATTTTCTCAACTCTGATATCAGTCGGAGCTTTTCAGAGGCAATTCGGAAAACGAATGTTGCCAGATCCTTAAACTATTTTAAATACTAGTTGCCAGATACATTTTCTCAACTCTGATATCAGTCGGAGCTTTTCAGAGGCAAATCGGAAAACGAATGTTGCCAGATCCTTAAACTATTTTAAATACTAGTTGCCAGATACATTTTCTCAACTGTGGTATCAGTCGGAGCTTTTCAATGTCCTTCGGAGAGCCAATTCCGAAAACGAATGTTGCCAGATCCTTAAACTATTTTACATACTAGTTGCCAGATACATTTTCTCAACTCTGATATCAGTCGGAGGTTTTCAGAGGCAATTGGGAAAACGAATGTTGCCAGATCCTTAAACTATTTTAAATACTAGTTGCCAGATACATTTTCTCAACTCTGATATCAGTCGGAGCTTTTCAGAGGCAATTCGGAAAACGAATGTTGCCAGATCCTTAAACTATTTTAAATACTAGTTGCCAGATACATTTTCTCAACTCTGATATCAGTCGGAGCTTCTCAGAGGCAAATCGGAAAACGAATGTTGCCAGATCATTAAACTATTTTAAATACTAGTTGCCAGATACATTTTCTCAACTCTGATATCAGTCGGAGCTTTTCAGAGGCAATTCGGAAAACGAATGTTGCCAGATCCTTAAACTATTTTAAATACTAGTTGCCAGATACATTTTCTCAACTCTGATATCAGTCGGAGCTTTTCAGAGGCAATTCGGAAATCGAATGTTGCCAGATCCTTAAACTATTTTAAATACTAGTTGCCAGATACATTTTCTCAACTCTGATATCAGTCGGAGCTTTTCAATGTCCTTCTGACAGGCAATTCGGAAAACGAATGTTGCCAGATCCTTAAACTATTTTAAATACTAGTTGCCAGATACATTTTCTCAACTCTGATATCAGTCGGAGCATTTCAGAGGCAATTCGGAAAACGAATGTTGCCAGATCCTTAAACTATTTTAAATACTAGTTGCCAGATACATTTTCTCAACTCTGATATCAGTCGGAGCTTTTCAGAGGCAATTCGGAAAACGAATGTTGCCAGATCCTTAAACTATTTTAAATACTAGTTGCCAGATACATTTTCTCAACTCTGATATCAGTCGGAGCATTTCAGAGGCAATTCGGAAATCGAATGTTGCCAGATCCTTAAACTATTTTAAATACTAGTTGCCAGATACATTTTCTCAACTCTGATATCAGTCGGAGCTTTTCGGAGGCAATTCGGAAAACGAATGTTGCCAGATCCTTAAACTATTTTAAATACTAGTTGCCAGATACATTTTCTGAACTCTGATATCAGTCGGAGCTTTTCAGAGGCAATTCGGAAAACGAATGTTGCCAGATCCTTAAACTATTTTAAATACTAGTTGCCAGATACATTTTCTCAACTCTGATATCAGTCGGAGCTTTTCAGAGGCAAATCGGAAAACGAATGTTGCCAGATCCTTAAACTATTTTAAATACTAGTTGCCAGATACATTTTCTCAACTCTGGTATCAGTCGGAGCTTTTCAATGTCCTTCGGAGAGCCAATTCCGAAAACGAATGTTGCCAGATCCTTAAACTGTTTTAAATACTAGTTGCCAGATACATTTTCTCAACTCTGATATCAGTCGGAGCTTTTCAGAGGCAATTCGGAAAACGAATGTTGCCAGATCCTTAAACTATTTTAAATACTAGTTGCCAGATACATTTTCTCAACTCTGATATCAGTCGGAGCTTTTCAGAGGCAAATCGGAAAACGAATGTTGCCAGATCCTTAAACTATTTTAAATACTAATTGCCAGATACATTTTCTCAACTCTGATATCAGTCGGAGCTTTTCAGAGGCAATTCGGAAAACGAATGTTGCCAGATCCTTAAACTATTTTAAATACTAGTTGCCAGATACATTTTCTCAACTCTGATATCAGTCGGAGCTTTTCAGAGGCAATTCGGAAAACGAATGTTGCCAGATCCTTAAACTATTTTAAATACTAGTTGCCAGATACATTTTCTCAACTCTGATATCAGTCGGAGCTTTTCAGAGGCAATTCGGAAATCGAATGTTGCCAGATCCTTAAACTATTTTAAATACTAGTTGCCAGATACATTTTCTCAACTCTGATATCAGTCGGAGCTTTTCAGAGGCAATTCGGAAAACGAATGTTGCCAGATCCTTAAACTATTTTAAATACTAGTTGCCAGATACATTTTCTCAACTCTGATATCAGTCGGAGCATTTCAGAGGCAATTCGGAAATCGAATGTTGCCAGATCCTTAAACTATTTTAAATACTAGTTGCCAGATACATTTTCTCAACTCTGATATCAGTCGGAGCTTTTCGGAGGCAATTCGGAAAACGAATGTTGCCAGATCCTTAAACTATTTTAAATACTAGTTGCCAGATACATTTTCTGAACTCTGATATCAGTCGGAGCTTTTCAGAGGCAATTCGGAAAACGAATGTTGCCAGATCCTTAAACTATTTTAAATACTAGTTGCCAGATACATTTTCTCAACTCTGATATCAGTCGGAGCTTTTCAGAGGCAAATCGGAAAACGAATGTTGCCAGATCCTTAAACTATTTTAAATACTAGTTGCCAGATACATTTTCTCAACTCTGATATCAGTCGGAGCTTTTCAGAGGCAATTCCGAAAACGAATGTTGCCAGATCCTTAAACTGTTTTAAATACTAGTTGCCAGATACATTTTCTCAACTCTGATATCAGTCGGAGCTTTTCAGAGGCAATTCGGAAAACGAATGTTGGCAGATCCTTAAACTATTTTAAATACTAGTTGCCAGATACATTTTCTCAACTCTGATATCAGTCGGAGCTTTTCAGAGGCAAATCGGAAAACGAATGTTGCCAGATCCTTAAACTATTTTAAATACTAATTGCCAGATACATTTTCTCAACTCTGATATCAGTCGGAGCTTTTCAGAGGAAATTCGGAAAACGAATGTTGCCAGATCCTTAAACTATTTTAAATACTAGTTGCCAGATACATTTTCTCAACTCTGATATCAGTCGGAGCTTTTCAGAGGCAAATCGGAAAACGAATGTTGCCAGATCCTTAAACTATTTTAAATACTAATTGCCAGATACATTTTCTCAACTCTGATATCAGTCGGAGCTTTTCAGAGGAAATTCGGAAAACGAATGTTGCCAGATCCTTAAACTATTTTAAATACTAGTTGCCAGATACATTTTCTCAACTCTGATATCAGTCGGAGCTTTTCAGAGGCAATTCGGAAAACGAATGTTGCCAGATCCTTAAACTATTTTAAATACTAGTTGCCAGATACATTTTCTCAACTGCGATATCAGTCGGAGCTTTTCAGAGGCAATTCGGAAAACGAATGTTGCCAGATCCTTAAACTATTTTAAATACTAGTTGCCAGATAAATTTTCTCAACTCTGATATTAGTCGGAGCTTTTCAATGTCCTTCGGAGAGGCAATTCGGAAAACGAATGTTGCCAGATCCTTAAACTATTTTAAATACTAGTTGCCAGATACATTTTCTGAACTCTGATATCAGTCGGAGCTTTTCAGAGGCAATTCGGAAAACGAATGTTACCAGATCCTTAAACTATTTTAAATACTAGTTGCCAGATACATTTTCTCAACTCTGATATCAGTCGGAGCTTTTCAGAGGCAAATCGGAAAACGAATGTTGCCAGATCCTTAAACTATTTTAAATACTAGTTGCCAGATACATTTTCTCAACTCTGGTATCAGTCGGAGCTTTTCAATGTCCTTCGGAGAGCCAATTCCGAAAACGAATGTTGCCAGATCCTTAAACTATTTTAAATACTAGTTGCCAGATACATTTTCTCAACTCTGATATCAGTCGGAGCTTTTCAGAGGCAATTGGGAAAACGAATGTTGCCAGATCCTTAAACTATTTTAAATACTAGTTGCCAGATACATTTTCTCAACTCTGATATCAGTCGGAGCTTTTCAGAGGCAATTCGGAAAACGAATGTTGCCAGATCCTTAAACTATTTTAAATACTAGTTGCCAGATACATTTTCTCAACTCTGATATCAGTCGGAGCTTTTCAGAGGCAAATCAGAAAACGAATGTTGCCAGATCCTTAAACTATTTTAAATACTAGTTGCCAGATACATTTTCTCAACTCTGATATCAGTCGGAGCTTTTCAGAGGAAATTCGGAAAACGAATGTTGCCAGATCCTTAAACTATTTTAAATTCTAGTTGCCAGATACATTTTCTCAACTCTGATATCAGTCGGAGCTTTTCAGAGGCAATTCGGAAATCGAATGTTGCCAGATCCTTAAACTATTTTAAATACTAGTTGCCAGATACATTTTCTCAACTCTGATATCAGTCGCAGCTTTTCAATGTCCTTCTGACAGGCAATTCGGAAAACGAATGTTGCCAGATCCTTAAACTATTTTAAATACTAGTTGCCAGAGACATTTTCTCAACTCTGATATCAGTCGGAGCTTTTCAGAGGCAATTCGGAAAACGAATGTTGCCAGATCCTTAAACTATTTTAAATACTAGTTGCCAGATACATTTTCTCAACTCTGATATCAGTCGGAGCTTTTCAGAGGCAATTCGGAAATCGAATGTTGCCAGATCCTTAAACTATTTTAAATACTAGTTGCCAGATACATTTTGTCAACTCTGATATCAGTCGGAGCTTTTCGGAGGCAACTCGGAAAACGAATGTTGCCAGATCCTTAAACTATTTTAAATACTAGTTGCCAGATACATTTTCTCAACTCTGATATCAGTCGGAGCTTTTCAGAGGCAATTCGGAAAACGAATGTTGCCAGATCCTTAAACTGTTTTAAATACTAGTTGCCAGATACATTTTCTCAACTCTGATATCAGTCGGAGCTTTTCAGAGGCAATTCGGAAAACGAATGTTGCCAGATCCTTAAACTTTTTTAAATACTAGTTGCCAGATACATTTTCTCAACTCTGATATCAGTCGGAGCTTTTCAATGTCCTTCGGAGAGGCAATTCGGAAAACGAATGTTGCCAGATCCTTAAACTGTTTTAAATACTAGTTGCCAGATACATTTTCTCAACTCTGATATCAGTCGGAGCTTTTCAGAGACAAATCGAAAACGAATGTTGCCAGATCCTTAAACTATTTTAAATACTAGTTGCCAGATACATTTTCTCAACTCTGATATCAGTCTGAGCTTTTCAGAGGCAAATCGGAAAACGAATGTTGCCAGATCCTTAAACTATTCTAAATACCAGTTGCCAGATACATTTTCTCAACTCTGATATCAGTCGGAGCTTTTCACAGGCAATTCGGAAAACGAATGTTGCCAGATCCTTAAACTATTCTAAATACCAGTTGCCAGATACATTTTCTCAACTCTGATATCAGTCGGAGCTTTTCAGAGGCAATTCGGAAAACGAATGTTGCCAGATCCTTAAACTATTTTAAATACTAGTTGCCAGATACATTTTCTCAACTCTATATATCAGTCGGAGCTTTTCAGAGGCAAATCGGAAAACGAATGTTGCCAGATCCTTAAACTCTTTTAAATAGTAGTTGCCAGATACATTTCCTCAACTCTGATATCAGTCGGAGCTTTTCAGAGGCAATTCGGAAAACGAATGTTGCCAGATCCTTAAGCTATTTTAAATACTAGTTGCCAGATACATTTTCTCAACTCTGATATCAGTCGGAGCTTTTCAGAGGCAAATCGGAAAACGAATGTTGCCAGATCCTTAAACTATTCTAAATACCAGTTGCCAGATACATTTTCTCAACTCTGATATCAGTCGGAGTTTTTCGGAGGCAATTCGGAAAACGAATGTTGCCAGATCCTTAAACTATTTTAAATACTAGTTGCCAGATACATTTTCTCAACTCTGATATCAGTCGGAGCTTTTCAGAGGCAATTCGGAAAACGAATGTTGCCAGATCCTTAAACTATTCTAAATACCAGTTGCCAGATACATTTTCTCAACTCTGAGATCAGTCGGAGCTTTTCACAGGCAATTCGGAAAACGAATGTTGCCAGATCCTTAAACTATTTTAAATACTAGTTGCCAGATACATTTTCTCAACTCTGATATCAGTCGGAGCTTTTCAGAGGCAATTCGGAAAACGAATGTTGCCAGATCCTTAAACTATTTTAAATACTAGTTGCCAGATAGATTTTCTCAACTCTGGTATCAGTCGGAGCTTTTCGGAGGCAATTCGGAAAACGAATGTTGCCAGATCCTTAAACTATTTTAAATACTAGTTGCCAGATACATTTTCTCAACTCTGATATCAGTCGGAGCTTCTCAGAGGCAATTCGGAAAACGAATGTTGCCAGATCCTTAAACTATTTTAAATACTAGTTGCCAGATACATTTTCTCAACTCTGATATCAGTCGGAGCTTTTCAGAGGCAAATCGGAAAACGAATGTTGCCAGATCCTTAAACTATTCTAAATACCAGTTGCCAGATACATTTTCTGAACTCTGATATCAGTCGGAGCTTTTCACAGGCAATTCGGAAAACGAATGTTGCCAGATCCTTAAACTGTTTTAAATACTAGTTGCCAGATACATTTTCTCAACTCTGATATCAGTCGGAGCTTTTCAGAGGCAAATCGGAAAACGAATGTTGCCAGATCCTTAAACTATTCTAAATACCAGTTGCCAGATACATTTTCTCAACTCTGATATCAGTCGGAGCTTTTCGGAGGCAATTCGGAAAACGAATGTTGCCAGATCCTTAAACTATTTTAAATACTAGTTGCCAGATACATTTTCTCAACTCTGATATCAGTCGGAGCTTTTCAGAGGCAATTCGGAAAACGAATGTTGCCAGATCCTTAAACTATTCTAAATACCAGTTGCCAGATACATTTTCTCAACTCTGATATCAGTCGGAGCTTTTCAGAGGCAAATCGGAAAACGAATGTTGCCAGATCCTTAAACTATTTTAAATACTAGTTGCCAGATACATTTTCTCAACTCTATATATCAGTCGGAGCTTTTCAGAGGCAAATCGGAAAACGAATGTTGCCAGATCCTTAAACTCTTTTAAATAGTAGTTGCCAGATACATTTCCTCAACTCTGATATCAGTCGGAGCTTTTCAGAGGCAATTCGGAAAACGAATGTTGCCAGATCCTTAAACTATTTTAAATACTAGTTGCCAGATACATTTTCTCAACTCTGATATCAGTCGGAGCTTTTCAGATGCAAATCGGAAAACGAATGTTGCCAGATCCTTAAACTATTCTAAATACCAGTTGCCAGATACATTTTCTCAACTCTGATATCAGTCGGAGCTTTTCGGAGGCAATTCGGAAAACGAATGTTGCCAGATCCTTAAACTATTTTAAATACTAGTTGCCAGATACATTTTCTCAACTCTGATATCAGTCGGAGCTTTTCAGAGGCAATTCGGAAAACGAATGTTGCCAGATCCTTAAACTATTCTAAATACCAGTTGCCAGATACATTTTCTCAACTCTGATATCAGTCGGAGCTTTTCACAGGCAATTCGGAAAACGAATGTTGCCAGATCCTTAAACTATTTTAAATACTAGTTGCCAGATACATTTTCTCAACTCTGATATCAGTCGGAGCTTTTCAGAGGCAATTCGGAAAAAGAATGTTGCCAGATCCTTAAACTATTTTAAATACTAGTTGCCAGATAGATTTTCTCAACTCTGATATCAGTCGGAGCTTTTCGGAGGCAATTCGGAAAACGAATGTTGCCAGATCCTTAAACTATTTTAAATACTAGTTGCCAGATACATTTTCTCAACTCTGATATCAGTCGGAGCTTTTCAGAGGCAATTCGGAAAACGAATGTTGCCAGATCCTTAAACTATTCTAAATACCAGTTGCCAGATACATTTTCTCAACTCTGATATCAGTCGGAGCTTTTCACAGGCAATTCGGAAAACGAATGTTGCCAGATCCTTAAACTATTTTAAATACTAGTTGCCAGATACATTTTCTCAACTCTGATATCAGTCGGAGCTTTTCAGAGGCAATTCGGAAAACGAATGTTGCCAGATCCTTAAACTATTTTAAATACTAGTTGCCAGATAGATTTTCTCAACTCTGATATCAGTCGGAGCTTTTCGGAGGCAATTCGGAAAACGAATGTTGCCAGATCCTTAAACTATTTTAAATACTAGTTGCCAGATACATTTTCTCAACTCTGATATCAGTCGGAGCTTCTCAGAGGCAATTCGGAAAACGAATGTTGCCAGATCCTTAAACTATTTTAAATACTAGTTGCCAGATACCTTTTCTCAACTCTGATATCAGTCGGAGCTTTTCAGAGGCAAATCGGAAAACGAATGTTGCCAGATCCTTAAACTATTCTAAATACCAGTTGCCAGATACATTTTCTCAACTCTGATATCAGTCGGAGCTTTTCACAGGCAATTCGGAAAACGAATGTTGCCAGATCCTTAAACTGTTTTAAATACTAGTTGCCAGATACATTTTCTCAACTCTGATATCAGTCGGAGCTTTTCAGAGGCAAATCGGAAAACGAATGTTGCCAGATCCTTAAACTATTCTAAATACCAGTTGCCAGAT
Source organism: Ryuthela nishihirai (assembly GCA_038380435.1). Taxonomy (NCBI): domain Eukaryota; kingdom Metazoa; phylum Arthropoda; class Arachnida; order Araneae; family Heptathelidae; genus Ryuthela; species Ryuthela nishihirai. The sequence continues at coordinate 22,783 of JAWZYU010001438.1, forward strand.
ACATTTTCTCAACTCTGATATCAGTCGGAGCTTTTCGGAGGCAATTCGGAAAACGAATGTTGCCAGATCCTTAAACTATTTTAAATACTAGTTGCCAGATACATTTTCTCAACTCTGATATCAGTCGGAGCTTTTCAGAGGCAATTCGGAAAACGAATGTTGCCAGATCCTTAAACTATTCTAAATACCAGTTGCCAGATACATTTTCTCAACTCTGATATCAGTCGGAGCTTTTCGGAGGCAATTCGGAAAACGAATGTTGCCAGATCCTTAAACTATTTTAAATACTAGTTGCCAGATACATTTTCTCAACTGCGATATCAGTCGGAGCTTTTCAGAGGCAATTCGGAAAACGAATGTTGCCAGATCCTTAAACTATTTTAAATACTAGTTGCCAGATACATTTTCTCAACTCTGATATCAGTCGGAGCTTTTCGGAGGCAATTCGGAAAACGAATGTTGCCAGATCCTTAAACTATTTTAAATACTAGTTGCCAGATACATTTTCTCAACTCTGATATCAGTCGGAGCGTTTCAGAGGCAATTCGGAAACCGAATGTTGCCAGATCCTTAAACTCTTTTAAATACTAGTTGCCAGGTACATTTTCTCAACTCTGATATCAGTCGGAGCTTTTCAGCGGCAATTCGGAAAACGAATGTTGCCAGATCCTTAAACTCTTTTAAATACTAGTTGCCAGATACATTTTCTCAACTCTCATATCAGTCGGAGCTTTTCAGAGGCAATTCGGAAAACGAATGTTGCCAGATCCTTAAACTATTCTAAATACCAGTTGCCAGATACATTTTCTCAACTCTGATATCAGTCGGAGCTTTTCGGAGGCAATTCGGAAAACGAATGTTGCCAGATCCTTAAACTAATTTAAATACTAGTTGCCAGATACATTTTCTGAACTCTGATATCAGTCGGAGCTTTTCAGAGGCAATTCGGAAAACGAATGTTGCCAGATCCTTAAACTATTTTAAATACTAGTTGCCAGATACATTTTCTCAACTCTGATATCAGTCGGAGCTTTTCGGAGGCAATTCGGAAAACGAATGTTGCCAGATCCTTAAACTATTTTAAATACTAGTTGCCAGATACATTTTCTCAACTCTGATATCAGTCGGAGCTTTTCAGCGGCAATTCGGAAAACGAATGTTGCCAGATCCTTAAACTCTTTTAAATACTAGTTGCCAGATACATTTTCTCAACTCTGATATCAGTCGGAGCTTTTCAGAGGCAATTCGGAAAACGAATGTTGCCAGATCCTTAAACTATTTTAAATACTAGTTGCCAGATACATTTTCTCAACTCTGATATCAGTCGGAGCTTTTCAGAGGCAAATCGGAAAACGAATGTTGCCAGATCCTTAAACTATTTTAAATACTAGTTGCCAGATACATTTTCTTAACTCTGATATCAGTCGGAGCTTTTCAATGTCCTTCGGATAGGCAGTTCGGAAACCGAATGTTGCCAGATCCCTCAACTATTCTAAATACCAGTTGCCAGATACATGTTCTGAACTCTGAGTTCAGTTTCAATGTCCTTCCGAGAGGCAGTTCGGAAACGGAATGTTGCCAGATCCCTAAACTATTTTAAATAACAGTTGCCGGATACATGTTCTGAACTCTGATCGGAGAGGCGGTTGGTGACAGGAATGTTGCCAGATCCCTAAACTATTTTAAATAACAGTTGCCAGATACATGTTCTGAACTCTGATCGGAGAGGCGGTTGGTGACAGGAATGTTGCCAGATCCCTAAACTATTTTAAATAACAGTTGCCAGATACATGTTCTGAACTCTGATCGGAGAGGCGGTTGGGAGCAGGAATGTTGCCAGATCCCTAAACTATTTTAAATAACAGTTGCCAGATACATGTTCTGATCGGAGAGGCGGTTGGTGACAGGAATGTTGCCAGATCCCTAAACTATTTAAAATAACAGTTGCCAGATAGTTCTCAGTGTCTTTTGGAGCATTTGTTGACTGTCTGATGCCTTCCCTTGACTTTTTTTTTTTATCTGTAGAACAGGTCTGTTTGTCGCGGTTAAACCGCTATTCTCTTGGCGGGAAAGTGCTTAATTCAATTATTCCTTTGTTCTCTGACTGTCTGGGGCTTGCAGACTGTGTCTCTTGCACTTTGCTACTGTCCGGTCGCTCTGCTCTGAAGAAATGCAAATGGCGGCTTGTTTTTGGGCTCTATGGGGGATTTTTAGCTGCATTTTGTTCCTGGTTTCTTCTGGGGCTATTTCTGGGGCGTTTTTTTGCTAGATTTAGTTACTTTGGGTGGAATGGAGAACTAAGGGTGTGTTTTGGGAAAGGGGAGGTGGTTTTTTGGGGCGTGGGGAGCCTTTTTTGGGGGTATTTGGCCACTTTGCATTCTGGGGTTTGTTTTGGCTTTGCGGCTTTTTCTGTCACTTCAGGTTTGTTTTGGGGTCTTTTTGGGACCTTTTGGGGCGTTTTTGTATACTGCGGACAGCTGGGGTCTGTCGGACGAATGGGGCGTTTTTGGGGTTTTTTTATGCTCCCTATGGGGTCATTTCCGGCGACCTTTCACCCCAGGAAGGGACTCTGTTACCCCTACCTCGGGGTCGCTTACGGTCAGTTTGTGACGATTAGGGCGCCCTCTGGGAGCGTTTATGGGCGTGACGTTTGGGGCTTTTTAGGGGTCACTTCCGGTGGTCGGGATCACTTCCGGTTTAGTGTGGGGGTCACCTGCTCTGTGTTTGACCTTCTGGATCATTTTGGCAATTTTTGGGGCTTTTTTTGAATTTTGGCGAATTTTTTTGTTATTTTTAAGGCGTTTCTTGCTTGTCTGATGCCTTCCCTGCACTTTTTTTTTTTATCTATAGAATGGGTCTGTTTGTGGCGGTTAAACCGCTATTCCGTGGGCGGGAAATTGCATAATTGAATTATTCCTTTGTTCTCTGACTCACTGGGACTTGCAGCGTGTCTGTCTTGCACTTTGCTACTGTCCGGTCACTCTGCTGTTAGCAAATGCAAATGGCGCCGTTTTTTTGGGCTCTATGGGGGAATTTTAGCTGCTTTTTGTTCCTGGTTTCTTCTGGGGCTATTTCTGGGGCGTGTTTTTGCTAGATTTAGTCACTTTGGGTGGTATTGAGCACTAAGGGTGTGTTTTTGGAGAAGGGGGTGGGTTTTTTGGGGAGTAGGGAGTGTTTTTTTGGGGTATTTTGGCGCTTTGCATTCTGGGGTTTGTTTTCGCTTTGGGGCTTTTTGCGTCACTTCAGGTGTGTTTTGGGGGTCACTTTGGGGACTTTTCATTATACTGCGGTCAGCTGGGGCCTGTCGGACCACTTGGGGTTATTTTTTTTTAAGTCCAGCTCCACCCCCCTGCGATGGGACCGTGCTATATCTAAGGAGCTCCTCAATTGAACTCTTGAAACAATATTCAACTCTAGCGATCAGAAATTATGAATTCATTGTTCATTTATTCACTTTCCTTACTGGCATTCTTCATTGCTTTAAAAACATGGATGCCTACGTCAGTATCTTTTAAAAATTCTGGAGCCTTTTTTTCCTAATCTCTTATCTTTTAGGACTATTAACGCAAAGATTCCATAGGCACTTCGTATTAGACTACATATAAATTTCGAATATTTTGTAAAAACAAATTGGCTTAGTAAGAACTACTCTTAAATAATATAACATTATTTTTGTGTTTCTCTTAATAAATAAGAATAATGATATTATTTGACTTTCTTAAAATCTTTATGAAATTACATATTTGAAAAGGTTCCTAAGGTTTATGTTTGTAAGAATTCAAACATTTTTTTTTCTATTTACAACTTCACAGAGCTCTCTCTCCATAACTTTAAGCAAGCCACATTTCAATAAACTTTTACATGTTAAGGCGAACTCATTGTTGGGAGAGAGCTAAAAATAGACCCTCGCGCAGTGCGAGAAATGTCGCTGCTTCTGCAGGTGTTCGCTAGCCGTGCTGCTTTAACGGAAATTCAGTTGGATGTGTTCTTTCGTAAAACTTCGCTGATATAGAAATAAATAATATTTTAATAAGTATTATTAGAGAAATTAAAATCAAAGTACAATATATAATAATACTTAATTACTAATAACTAGGTAATCAGCATATCAAAATACTGGAATCCCACTGGTTCTACGTGGTAGAAGTAAAGTTCGCGCTCTTTTTTCAATGTAAAGGAATTCTAATGATTTTCGACCAATAAGAATAACTTTACTGATTCGTCCTCACTTGGCTTTAAAGAGAAGAAGGGCGTCTCATTATAATTCGTAAAAAGGAATTCTTTTTCTTACTAGCAGGACTGAAAGGGGTATAGATTTTTTTTTATCCCTAACGAGATTGATAGATAAATAAATATTTTTAACCCATCACAGCTCGGGAAGGTAGATAATGGAAAATACGATATTTCGTCAAAAATGGAAAAGTACAATTTACCGGCTATTAACAATTCCGTTAATAGCCGATACGCCATACTTTTCTATGGGCCACACTTCGACCAGCGCCCGCCAGTGTCGCCTGCGCTGAGACTCCAAGCTGCCGAATGCTCGGAGACCTGCGCAGGCGCCACTGGTGACTTCGGGGGCTAGCTCACTATCCCGTGTGGCCAGAGGATAGTGATCGCGAGTCCCCCCCTACCCCCCAAACACGAAGAAATCCACACATCCAACGCCTTGGGGCAGAGGAAAATGCGGTTCGTGGGAAAGGTTTACAATCTAGGCCAACAGCCAATTTGCTTATATAGTAGGTGAATGCAGCCTTTATAAATTAGCGGTAGCTAATATTTCCAAGGTTGCGTCGTTAAGAATAAGGAATCTGGCAACGTAAAAAATCTGACCGGCGGTCATTCGTTAG